>JAZGTI010007044.1:0-22332 GCA_036877585.1 Botia kubotai | reverse complement strand
CTCAAACCGTGGGTTCTGTAGCAGCAGCTAATGCCAAATTACAAACCCCAGATGCGTCAGTGGTGACCGTGGGTACAGCCCTACATAATGCAACTGGTTGTCAATAGTCACCTAAGATTAATCTCCGTTAACATAGTGCATTTTTAGTCATTATAATTGACCAAATGACATGTGTAATTGGAACAACATACGGTATTCATAGAATCGTGAAAAGATTTACAGGCCGGAACGATTTAGTAAATGAGACTGAGAGATTTAATTAGACTCCATTTTCATTTAAGTGTTTAGGCAGTGGGAGGCACAATTAATACTGGCATTAGTTCTCTTTTGATTATGCAAATGATGCAATCTGTTGTGCAGATCGGAAAGATCAATGCACATCGCACATCAATAAACGCACACATCAATTCATTGTATTACAGCATAGATTTGCTCCAGATTTTCCCAAGGAGAATTTTGGTGGAGCGAATCAACACGTGCTGTTTGCCCACTAAGTATTTTAAGAACGGATAATAAGAGGTTGTGTTTGGAGTTGAAATCTGTGGATTAGTCAAAAGAAAGTAGCAGGGTTCAGTGGTGCAGACACCAATGTCAAGCTCCTGAGACTGCAGACAAGGTAATTGTCACCTGTTTTTCTGCCCTCAACTATCATTTTACAAGTACACATACAAACATGGTCAGGCCACATTCTTTATGCTTTGTGGAGGGTGATGAGGCCCCTTATTAAGTTGCTGACAGATTTAATGAAAAATGAGTTGACAGCCACGCTAAGTCATCAGTATTAATCTGTGCTTTCACTCGAGCTCTGATAGGTGCTGAGCGATCCAAAACTGGGAAGGAACAACTGTATTGTTCGAACCTTCAGTAGGAACCATTCGTAAGAATGTCTGCTAAGACTTGTGGTGCAAAGTGAGATGACAGGCACTGTATTACAAAAGTTCTAAATGGAATCAAACTCATTTTGCTGGAGCTCATAACCCGGCGACTGTGATCCAGTCTTGTTTGTATGCACAATATCGCAGCTCACCTGAAATAAGATTTATCTAAGATTCAGTTGATCTGTGTGTCTCAAGGGCATTCAGTGATTAAAGTCTGGTTACTGTGTATGTCACAGGGACACCTGAAAAGTATGTGCAGTGCTTCAATTTGTCCTTGTTTATTATGCTTATGCATTTTTCCTTGATGTTGAAATCAAATTATTGATATTTCCATAATTGATATTTTACAATCAGCACTCTTAAATATATATGAAAATGAAATTAATAAAAAAATACAGTTTGTATAGGACTTAAATCCTAAATTATGGTATGTTTATGTTCACGATATCACAATATTGTTATTTTGCCTGGTTTACGTCAAGCTTACAGCATTTTGCTGTTACGCTCTAGTTCTGTGAACAAAATGGACCAAAGTAAAGTCAAGAATTCAAAGCTGTGCACACTGAGCAAATATCAAAGATCTGCCTCTGATATCAATACATGCGATAATTTTGTTCATCAACACTTCAGCATTCCAGGATCACAGTGTTGGAATTGATTCAAAGCACTAGCCAACATCGACATCAGCACTGCTGCAAAAGCCCCAGAATACTTAATCTCCCAGGCAACACGTGCGCCGAGTGTCGTCATTAGAATATGAAAAGCTTCCTAGATCGTCCTTGCTCAAAGCCGTAGCGTGTGGGTGCGAGATCACGCGTGTTTGTTTACATGTGGAGGACACACAGTGGTGTTTTATGAATACAGCTCCATTAGATCAAGAGTATACAGAACAAGCAGCCAATAATACATGACTCACGATTAAGCTAACTTGCTCGTCATGGATATCGTCACATGCTGACATCTTCATGCTGGGCAAGTTAATCAGAGTTGGCAGGAGATACTGCATTGCTGTTGAATTTCCTGCGTACTTGCCAAATGCAGATCTAGCTACAGCATGTTCGGTATATGTGTAACAATTCTGTCACATCCTCATATCATCAGTGTCATGATGAAAAAAATACTTTACCTGGTCAACAATCGCAAGAGGCGGAATGCATTACACAATGTGCCTGGCAAAAGCTTGTAATCCCAAGATAATAAATAACGAGGGGCTGTTTTTTTGTACCAACAGGCTCTGATCAATGTGTTTGTGTCTACTGCCTTGAAATTCACACCTAATCCATAAAGTGTGTGTGGCTGATTGCTGTCCAAGAGACCAGCATATAAATCAGTTCACACGTCCTGATTGTTAATACGGTTTGAATCTGGCTGATCAGGAAAATGCATTGAGGGACTGCATTCGGTGTTTGAACTGCAAACACTGCAAGGCTATGCGGACGGCTGACAGCTCAATGACGGCTTTTAACATTCAGTAGTCCTCAGGGGGGTGACACAGAATCAAAGTAACTTTTGTGTTGCCTCCCTACAGAATGACAGGAAGTGTTATAGTCTGGGATTTCAAGGTTTTGGTTCTGGTGCAGCATGCGTTTCTTGGGAGAGTTTGTCATCCAGTGCAAAAATGGCATGTTGTTACTGTTTAACTGACCCTTAATCCCTATATACCTTAAATGTAAAACTATATTATTTGCTTTATTTGCCCATCTACTTGAAAGGGTTATTAAAGCGCTGCCTGTATGTGCTCTAACATTATAAATGGCTAGACAGAGGACTGACATTCAGTATTAAACAGGAGGTGAGTTTATACATGTATTAGCTACAAGAAACCGTTGCTAGTACACCCTCAGCATTACTTGCCCATCAGAATTGATTTTCAGGGCTTTTTTTCTGCATATTATAAGGGCTTTTTTCATGCACATTCATTTGCATGCTTTTCATTTATCAAATATGTCACAAGTATTTTGAATGCTCATTGAATTCATTAAATACATTGTATCAGAGCAAATATGACTTGATAATTAAAGAGAATTAAACATTTACAGCTGCAGTTATTTTTTACAGTGTACTTTGTATTTACTTTTTAAGAGGTTAATTGAATTTAATCAAGTCGACTTTCAATTTGAAGTCCTGCTTCATCCTGGTGTTGATTTGCTCTAACTTTAATCAGACTCTAATCAGAATAAGTCCAGCAATTTCCAGCATTTTTATAAGTTAGAGACAATATAAATATAAAAATTCAGCAAGACACAGTGGAATGTCCACTGTTTTCCACATGGTAAATAATATATGTACACACTGTACATAATTAAAAATACAGCTGATGGAATCCAGGAGAATAATGAAAAGTGACCATACCACCCATGTTGTGAATAGGAATTTATTTGTTTCCATTTAAACCAGTTTTTTTTATCCAGTCTGTGTTTAGCCACACAGAACAACTACCTTGACCCTAAAACTTAAACCCAGCCAGTAATCTTGCTTTTATATTTACACCCCAATGAGCCTTTTTCTGGCATCTCATACTTTAAGAGAGTCATTTCAGATTGTAGACCACAAAAGTAGCTTATTCTGCAGTTTCTCTCATTGCAGTTTGGGCTTAAATAGATTGAAAGAGCTCAAAGCTCATTGAAAATACTCATTGTTTACTTATTCATGCTCTGATACCTGATTTTTTGTAGCTTCTCATTTACATTCTGTAGCCGTGGACCATAATTGGGTGGGTGTTAGAGAAAATCTTATCATGTAAGCCAAACCTCTACTGCTTGATTGCTTCTTTTGTTACAAGCAAGCGTAATCTGTCCTTTTATGAAGGCTGCTGTGGTGCTGCAGTTTTACTTTGTTGTAATTAATACCCCCCCACATATGCTTAATTAAGTTAATGTACTTTTCAAACTGTAGTAATGGTGTGTTTGCTTGTACAGTATGTAACATGCATGCAAATGCACTTTATACCATTTTTAAACTGATGGTTGCATGTAAATGAAGTTTCATGTAAATGACAGCTTTATATGCGTTTGTTTTAGTACAGTTGCTGATTGGTAAGTTAGTAGGTAATCCTTTTCATGTTGGTGCATCACTATTAGCATGCGAGTATGATGTGGTCTCGCTACCTTTGAATAAAGTTTGAGTTATCTAATCACAAACCGTTTTGGATCCTGTTTACACTTGTATGTGTTTTTTGCTGCTTAAACCGGTACAGATGGGTAAGTTAGTGACATACAAGTAATATGTTACTTATACAGCATCCTCTAAAATTAAAATACATCAGATGAGAGAACAGATGGAACTTACCTTTAATAATGGTGCATTTAATTCAGTTAAAGTTTCTAGGCACTTGCAAAACCATTTTCGCACTAGAAGTTATTTTAGCATCTGTGGCTAAGAGTAGAGTAAGGGTGGTAACAGCTTTGATTTTAGTGTGTCAGTAATTAATTTAATGTTCTGTGTAGTTAGTCATGGTTGATAAGTTACATTTATCTAAATTGTTTCTTACACTGTGCACTCAGTGAAAACTTTTGCTCCAAAACCTGATTGGATGACTTCTGTTTGAAAGCATCCAGAAGGGGAGGTATTACGTATTAGATTGAATGCTGCTTACTACTATAGCATGCTACTTTTCTAAATTGTTTGGTTTAAGAATTGTTTATGTTGATTCTTATTCATTTATGTATTCATTTATTATTTAGCATAAAACCAATTAGCTAGTTAAAGTAATGCATTACTGTGATGCATGCTTGACTGTTTTGGATCTGTTATCACCCTCTAACTGTGATAAAATTGCAGTAACCTTCAGCCTTGAGCACTGAGGAGGTTCAAACTGGTGAATTTGTTGATTTTATGCACCGGTTTAATCTGTTGATGAATTGCAGTGAACCAGTGCCATTTTAATAGCTCTGCTTAGACCAACATCTAGTTATCTTGTTTTAGTGGAGAAATTTATAGATGTAAATGTTTACATAGCGAGTGTAAATATTTTCAAAGTACAAAGTGACTGCAGCTTTGCATAAACTGTGGGCAGCTTTATTTTTGTGGGCTTCTGTACTTCAAAGATTAACTCCGCATGAGCTGATAAATGAAGTCAGCAGTGTAGAATTTCCCATAAGCTTTTATTGTTTTTATCATTATTAACTCTTCACAGCTTTTCTCTATATCCTGCTACCTTGCTGCAGTTAAGTGCACAGGAAAGATTGTTGGTTCTTATGGGAAATCTTTTCCTTCCTGTAGAGGCATAAGAGGGTCTAGTTGGCCGTTTCTTATTAAACTTCTGTCTCGTTTCCATCCGAAAGTTGAGTGTTTAATCATTCCCTTCAATGATTCTGGTCTGTTTTCAAACTTTCAGAAATAAGTTCAGTTGTTTGCTTTTTACATTGTAAGTTCATAATTTCATATGTAGGAATGAATAATATTTCTTGGTGCGATAATGTGCATTTAGGTTCTCAAATCTTATGTGTATTTCAGGTTTAATGCATGGTTTCAGCAGTTTATTAAAAGAGAAAAGGATGTTAGAAGAGCAGAGTTAACCATGTGTTTTTACATCAACACAACACTGCTTGTTGATTCTAGAATAAACTGGCAGCAAACAGCAAATGATGATTGTCTGCATCAGAAAGTCTTGAAAACAATCACATAAGCATAAAAATCACAATTGTTATTAATATATCCTTATATAAACTGTTGTTTTTAATTCATAAAACTAATACATTTTTAATTAGATAAGAAAATCTAAAGCAAGCCTTATCATGCACAATTTGCTTTAAGTAAATGCAAGTAAATGTTTTTTTAGGAAACAATATTTTTATTGAAAAACAAGATGCAAATACTGATTTTATTTGCAAGGTGCAGCTTGGTGCATCAAGGTGCACTGATTATCATGACAACAACAAAAAATTAGGCTGTACGTCATTCACAGAAACCCAAAGCAGAACCAGAGCTGCCTTGGATACAGAGGTGGATTAGACCCTGTATATCACAGTGTGGCTTTTTTATACTTACTTTTAACAGTGTTAAAAGACTCAAGATCATTTCTTGGGTGTTTTACTCAGAAGCTTTTGTAATTTTGTGAAAATTGACATTCTCCAAATTTAGGTTTAAATTGCAGTTGCCTGTTTTTCGTCACTCAGACAGCGTTGCAGGGTGACCTTCAAAATGGCCCTTCAAAAACACTGATGGTTTTCAAAAGACAGTTTTATCATCAGAGTGGGCGATGGAGGACAGACAAGAAAAAAAACGTTGACGTGCTGGCCGGCAAGAATTGATACTAGATGACGCAGCTTTTTGTTACATAATGTTTCTCCTACCACTGAAACCAGGGCCCTGGCGTTAGAACTGTTTGGTTGTTTTACAACATCTGGAGAAATGTTATTTCCTATAAAGATTGTGCTTAAATTCATGGATGAATTCACTTTCATCCATTCATCTGTTCATTCAGGGGACCCTTTGTGAGATATACTGTTGTGCTGCAGCATATTAAAAAAAAAGTTAAAAGTTACCTTAAAATTGTCACTGTGCTATTGTTCCAGTCCCAGTTTTCTTACCTCTATTTAAGACACAAAATGAAATGTGAGCTGGTATTTTCATTACAATGAAAGTGGATAGCGATTTAGAACAGCAATCTTCAAAATGACAAAAAAGCTACATAAAAGTATCGTAAAAGTTTATACGCTATTTTCCAAGTCTTATAAATCCGTACGATAGGTTTATGTGAGGAGCAGATTTTAATTACTGATCACTGAAAATGCCATAACTTTCACATGAAATATCCACCTATAGCTCAGATTTGACCTAATAATGTTTGGTTATGCAGCAAGGCGGAGGAGAACTGACAGTTAAAACAATCTTTATGGTCCTTATGACTTTTGTAACCTGTTCAGAATTTTGTGGAGAGATTTACATTTTACTAGGCTACTGTCTAACTTTAGAATACTTTGAATATAGCACACACTATTTAAGATGACTTTTCTATTTAGAAATTTCCATAATAAATCTTTGTTTACTTTTCTTTTATGGAAAAGAGCTGGCTTTTGTGTTTCACACAAAAGGAGAGTTTGGAAAATGATGACAAATGTTTGGTTCCTTGAATATTCTTGTCTTCTGAAAAAGCTTGCCTTAAATGTTCTTAAGTCATGTGATCAAGTGCTGACTGTTAATACGTAAGGACCAAACCGCTGTTGTTTTTGTAAGCGGCCCTTGAGGAAAGTCACAGATGAGTGCCATCAATTTATTAAGCAGATGGATACCTGAGTTCTGTTGCATTGAACCCATGCTCCCATTTGCCAAAGCTTCATTACAGAGCACATTTAGCTCATAGCTTTGCATTCGATATTCCATGAATACATTAAAGGGCAACCACATTGGTCTTCTAAATGAACCACCGGAGGCCATGCAGAGCGTGTGAGGTGTGGCCAATGAATTGTGCAGAGCACGTTTCCTGCTCATGCGTGATTACAGTCAGAACTGTCTGAATGGCTGATGATAAAGTAAAAGCAGAGGAGGATTCTCTCTCTGTAAGCTGAGGTTTGACTGTCCGTTTAGCGGTAAACTCCATTACAGAAGACTTGGAGAAAGTCAAAAGTCACTTTAGCTGAGAATTCCAGTATAGCTGAGAACGTCAACATCTTACGCCCAGATCATATGTAAGATTTTGCTTGTTTAGGACAAACCTAAATGTACGTATATATCCTACACATTCTACACATTTTTTTGTTATAATGAAATTCAATTGTTTGCACAGATGCCTGTAAAGACATTTGTACAAAGCATTTTAGCATAAACCTTTAGATCAGGGTTTACAGATTTTTGACTGGCGGTGTATATGGTTACCAGTAACCAGGTTACCAGTGCAGAAGACAATTGAAGTCTCTTTTTGTTTTGTTTTCTATGCATATCTTATTTGTGATGTTTAAACTGACAAGCTTGAAATGGGTGACACCATCTGTCTTGGGGTGGAGACAGTTATGCGCACTTGCAGATTTCCAGAAGAGGAGACGCCAGATCTCGGTCTCATTAGAGGTGTCAGTGGGGTCTCAGAGGAGTGGACGGATGACTCTTAATTATTGACCCGCTTGGCAGCCTCTGACACTGATTAGAATTCCTCTCATCTTCCTCGCTCTTTACTGCCCTGCCTCTGTGTACCAGACACATTATTTTAATGCCGCCGAAAGACAAAAGTGATCACTGTACAGACTCATCTGTTTCTCTTTGAGTTAAAGGTGAAATGTGTTGCTCTCCCCTGTGTGTATTAGAGTGTGCGCGTGTGTGTTATTTTTTAAAAAGTCATAATTCAGGATGAATTCAATAATTATTGCAGTTAAATGAATGATTGGGGGAAATGTGCAGAACGATATGCTGTTTTTTTTCTACCTTTTTAGTAAAGCTTAAATTATGCTTTGTTTGTCCGTCTGTCTCTACATTTAAACATGCAATTCTTGTAGTGTAAATTTTCATTGATTGTGAAGTCCCGGTTTATCGACTGCCAGATGTTGTGACAGACGTAAAAGTAAAGTATATCTACTGTAGTTTTTAAAGAGATTGTAGAGAAAGAACAGAAAATTGTCACAAATAAGGGAAACACAATCAATTGTTAAAAGTCGGATCTGAACTAGAATTGCCCACATGAACAGCAGCTGAACATGTGAAAGGGAAAGAAAGGGTTAAAGACTTGTGTCTTTTTTATGTCTTGTGTCATTGTTATGCTTTTCTATTGAAAAGTTTAAATGGCTCTGTTAACACAAGGCCTCTTTCCTCCTACGCTGTCATAGGTCTATCTGTTTCTCTGTTTAACATTCTGTGTTCCTGTAGAGTGGGTAGATCAGTCTTAATTGTTTTAAGCTATTTTGACAGTACTTTTTACCTGACATATTTAAGTTTATACTGAGGTTAGTTTTTATTGGTATACAGCATGTATAACTTCGGGTTTGTGTTGGGTTTGAGGTATTTTGTTAAAACTTTTTATAAACTTGCTCTCTGTGCTCTCATGCACATACTCAAGGCTGTGAAAATTTGTGACATGTGAAATTTGTGAAATGTGTCAACTCACTTGGAAGGAAAATGAAAAGCAATTTTGGGTTTGGGTCAAGTTTGAGCTTAAAATTTGACAGTGTCGGTCGGATTGTCACACAGTCTTGTTTGCGTGCCAGGAGTATAAACGAGTGCTTAACCTTATAAACAAACTTTATGTGTGAATATTGATCTAATACTTTTGTGTTTTAGATGAGACAAGAACAACCCTTTATCTTTTTCCATTTGAGACTCTACAATTAAATTAATTCATGTTTCAGAAAGATTTATGATAATCGTTTGATTCATATATCTTCACACTACGTCACTGATAGAATAATCTTTTGAGAAATTATAAAATGCTCCCTCTTGAACTACAAATATTCTAATCTACTATAATCCTGATAAAATTAGCAATTTTATATTCATGAGCTCCCTTTGTGCAATCATATGAATTAGGTGGTAGACCCAACATGCACTTTGTATTTGCATGAACGTGGTGACATTTTCATTTAGAGATAATAGCAAGTGTTTAGCTTCACAGATGGATTAAAAAACCTTGATGCAAATAGCAAAATTTGGAGGTTGTAATTTAGACGGTTTAAAGTGCCAGTGAGTAGTGCAGTGTGTGGCCTATCACCCCATTGATTGTTGGGAAAATTAAACAAAGCCTGTGAAGTGTTATTCTGGAGAAAATCATGGAGGTAATGGAAATCAGAATTGCTAATAAGCTGCAGGAGAAAGTGCAGTATGTGTGTGTGGACATTGAAAGGAGTTCCGTATAGGAGTAGTTAGTTGTTACGTACTTAAACCTGCAATAACTTTTTTTTTTTTTACTGAGCAAGTACATAACAGATCAGTGTTCAAAACGGTCATTTCAATGATACGCTTATAATAATGGTTTTAATTTGAGCTCTCAGGTCAGATTTTCTCAGAAAAGTCAGTTTGGCTTCATCTGACGTCATATGTAAACGTGGTACTTTTACGTGGTAAACTGTAGTTTTACAATTCAAACAGAGATGGCGACAGAGAGGCAACATTTAGGAATTGCAGATTTAATATGTGCTGAAGAACTGTATAAACATGCAGTTAAAAAAAACACTTTGTTTGACTGTATATCTTCCACATCCTTTGCAATTACAAAGCCACTTCAGTATAAATCCCTCTGCAGGTGTAATCAAAACACATGAATCATCTCCACTGTGATGTGCTGCTTGAACCTGACAATGTGCCCATGCCCTGACTCATTGAATGAGCTGAATGACATGCCAAGACAATATTTATTTTTGTTGAGCAGACGCGAGGCCAGCAAATGATTGGTGTCCAGTGGCTCAATTTCCTCTTGAATGGAGGCGTTTTATTTAAAAACACACACATTTGTTTTATTGGCCCTGAGAGGGGCAGATCCACAAATTAAAACTGCATTATATCCCATCCTAAATCGTTTCCGTGGTAAAATCATCTAAAGATGAAACTTGAGTATATAATTACTTGAATATAGTTAAGTGATCGTCGTAATTGTGCTCTCCAGCAGCCTGCTAAACAAAAAGCATCTACCCCAAGGGGCATTTGATAGCTTCTGCGTGTAAGTTTGATTGCGAGCTGAAGAGACCGATTCATGTGTGTTTGGGGACTCTTCTAAAATGATGGTAATGGGACTGTGTCTGCGCTGAGGCTGTGAGAATGCCTGTCTGAAAAGCAATGGTGACATTTGTGCGTATTTATTGTCACCCAGAGGCAGGGAAAACTGGCTTGGTGCTATTTACAGGAATATGATAAGAGGCATTAATTTATATCTTTCTTTTGTTGGGATGTGCTGACAAATCTCAGCTCTTCTATACCTTACTCTTATATCTGCTCTTATAGAAATGCATTTAAAGATTCGCAACAGAGCCAGGAGGGTTAGAAATTCTGTAGGAATGAAGAAAGCTTAAAACATTGTTTATGCAGAATTTTTCTGATTTGTTGTTTTGTCTGTATTGGAAGTTAAAATAAATGTTTTCATTTTCTAAATGACACCGTACTAGAAATCTGTTCCTTTTAAATCCTATTATCATAGATATAATTTTGAATTGAATAAATGTTATTAAAGGCAATTTTTGCAATGATTCCCTATGATTCACCTAAAACAATCAGTGCCATGGCAGCACAGCAGACTAACTAATGGATGTCTATGTCTTTATGAAACGCCTGAGTGGGTTTGTCAGATTTTGACATTTTTGGAGGCAATTATAGAAACACTTTTTCAGAAATGACCTTATGGCAAATTATTATAGATAAAATCTAGATGGGACACTTTACGAACGTTCATTGTCACTCTCTGTATGGTAAAACTATAGAACAAGTATGAAATCACTTGCAAGCACCCAAAAATTCCCTGTGTTTACATTTCAATGGGAAGTTACAACTTGCAAATAACAAAACCTCAAAATCTTTCAACCTCCTGTACATATTTATGATTTACAGTAAGTACAGTCAAAGTCACTGTCCTACCCGTGCCTCTTTGTGGGGACCTTGATAAACATATTTTTAGATAAGCCCCCAGGAGTTGTAGCGTTTTATTGCTGTATTGACTTTATTCTTTAATTCCAGATCAGTACTTTGAGATCGTAGTGTAAATGCAGTCTAATCCATTCTGCCATTGTTAAATGGATGCACCTGCCTAGAATATAGAAATTCCATTACTTGTCACTGGCATGTCCTATAGCTTGTGTACGGGCAAAAAACCACTTTGCCTTCTGTTAAGTATGATATGCTCATTATATGCTTGATCAGACATTTATCAAGCAGAATAACCAATGAAATAAGTAATGGCTACGTAATGGTATTAGTGTAATATCACTCTCCTATTATGATGAGCAAAGTGGCTCATCTGCGTTACATATACTCAGCAGATATTTCAGCTCCTCGTTTTGCTTTCAGACTTGATAAATTAAAGTGGCAGGGGAAAAAGCTCTTAAACAGCATGTGTCATCCGCGAAATCGCTGATGCGGCAAACCTCCCCAAAGTGTCAACAGGAAAGAGGAGAATTCAATTAATGAGCTGAGTTTCTCTTAGCTTTCTCTGCCATCTGTCCAGGACTGCGTGTTAGAATGCACCCATGAGCTTTGTGGTGGGTTAATAGAGTTGAGGTGATCGTTGTCAAGGTATATCCTTCCTACAGGCTCAATTCGGTTTCCTTAGGGCGCGTTGTAATTACGTATCGGCGTGCATAGCGTAGACCCATGTCTGATAGAGTTCTGGATCCATATCAAGGTTGCACTGGTTCACATGAAGGCCATAGTGACAGTAAATTGCTATATATCTCAAAGTCAGACCGCTCTTGCTGTTTTGTGTGATGCGATCAATGAGGTTCCTGCTTGCTAATGGCTCAGATAATGAGACAAGGCTGTTAAAGGTCTGATACCCTGGTGACTTTGAGGACAGAGTCTGCACAGCAAAAACGGTTCTTTTGCCACACAAGCCCTGTTCACACCTACACTGAACCACACTTACTGAAGCGCCAATTTGAAAGGAAGTCCTTCCTTTTTAAGTTGCTGATTTTCTGGGATAAGCGATAGTGATCGTTGGTGACACAATGTGGGTGTGTCCTGAAACTAGACTAGAAAGTAGTTGAAAAACTTTATGCAAATGAGCAGCGACAAGATATGTCACTTCCAATCAGAGTGAGGACTGCAGAGCTCACATGATCTCTGCTGTGAGATAATGTTAAGTTTCAATCGTACATTGAAAATTATTTCGCAGTGCTACAATTTTAATACAAATGCTTTTACCTCTAAAATGTACAATTTTAGATGAGAGAAAAAGAATTTGTTAATTCACCAGTAGTGTTGGGACAACAAGTGGTAGGTATGCCAAAGCCCCTTTGGGGAAAGTCACCACACCCAGCTGCCATGTTTGCGTTGCCTCTTTATAGCTATTTTGGCAATACAAGCCAAATCCTAGTTACTTGAATGGGGAAGATCATTTAGTAAGATATCTGCTGCATCTTCTTAATATCTGTAGTCTTTAGGAATGCCCTGAACAGAACAGCAAGTTGATGTCCTTCAGGCTGTTAGCGTGATTGGGCTTAATTGTTTAGCAGATGTGGCTATAATAAATTATTCTTTGCATTTAGAGAGTATATTGAGTCTCTGGAGTCTCTCAATTTATCTTTTTAAAATTTCATTCAAGTCTTTAAACAAAGTGTTATCCAACATATGTTGTTTAGCCATCTAGCTATTTTTTATCAATTATGTGGCTTTTTTGTTGTTGTTTGTTCTAACAATGTATTATTTTTCTCTATTATTAGAGAATTACTCTATTATCAAGCAGGTGGTTTGTTTAATATTTTGCACTCTGATCTCATTCACAAGTCCCATTTGCTTTTTGGTGTAAAAATTCAGATTCTTTTTAAAGACTGTTGCTGGCTTTATTTAGCACCCCAAGCACCATGTTTCACATGTGATCCTATTCCATGGGAATTTACATGGGAATCAAATGAAAACCACATGCATGTGATTACAGGTGTTTTGCTACTGACAAAATGTGAACATTGTGAAAAAACACGTGATCAGATGTGAATTGTGTGGTTTTGGAACTTTTTTACAAGTTTCCACGGGACATGACACATTTTTCATGCGTGATCACATTTTTTAACATGTGAAATTTATGTCTTTTGTGTAAGGGAAAGATTTCTGTTGCTATTTTTCCTCCCTTTGGCTCTTATGTCAGTGTGACAAACAGTTTCTTAAGTTTGTGTCAGTTTTAGCTGTAATTCAACTAAAATAATTGAGACTTTTTGTTATAAAGTTCATTTAAACAAGTGGTACACCTGGTATTTACATGTATCTTGGAGGATGGCTCTCACAACACAACATTGTTGGTTTGATTCTCAGAAAACATGTTGACAGATAACTTGCAGTCACTTTGCATAAAAGCATCTTCCAAATATATAAATGTTATCTTACATTAAACGCATCATGAATCAGCTTTAACAGGTCACTAATCTTGTTTTGATCCCATTTGTTCGAATTCGCAGGATATTCTACGTATCGCACGACTCTCAGGATTTGAAGATATTCAGTTACATAGCAAGAGACGGACAGAGCAACGTGTTTCGGTGCAACGTCTTCAAATCAAAGAAAAAGGTAAGATGCGATTCTGAGTGCTGCTTCTAGGACATTGAGTGCCAATCGTTTCCTCAGATAACAGGATCTTGTCAATGGAGTTTATTTTTAAGCGAATGAAGGCTACTGACAGCTACTTCTCCCTTTCAAGCACAAGTCCGCACAGATTGTGCCTTTGGCCATATCATTGGAAATCCCATCACAAAAAGGAAAAACAGCAGCCCTCGGCCATTAAACCAAAAAGCACTTTTCAGAATGGCTATATTTTTCATACATAATATATGCTATATTTAAGCATATGCATAACCGTACAGTGATTCAGCAGTCAAGAATGTAGCAGATATACTGACAGAGCTTGCTATTGGTTCTTAAAGCTGTCGGATTGTGAAACGCCCCTTGTAAGCTTCTGGTGGCAATCTAGGCACTGAAATCAGGCGTGAATTTGGATCAAAGGCTCATTTAAAACTGCTTTGTATTCGCTAAAAAGCTGTTTGAAGAGCTGTCACCATTTCTCAAGAGGATTTGAAATCGGAATCTAATCTTTTCCGCTCGACTGGTTTCATTTTTCTATTAGCAATTAATCTGAAGAAAATAAAAATTTGAAATATCTTCCTTGGAAGAGGGGATCTTTTCTTATCTGGAAATAAGGTCTATAAATATAGAGAGGAAAAGTTGCTAGACAGTTTGTCACAATGACACAATCACATCACATTATTACAAGAGTTTGTAAACAAGAGTCTGTTGTGGGTCTCAGAGTGCCAAGGGCTTCAGGAACAGACTGTACTGAAAGTGTATACAAAACACAACATCAAGTATTAAACTTGGAATGACACTGTACAGAGCAGGACTGTACAAACACAACGTCCCAAACTTTCTGCTGGCACCCAAGTATAATTTTGTGTTTGCTTGCCAATTTTGTGTTTGTACCAAGCATCTGATGTGCCGAGCTGTATATTGAATGTTTACATTATATTTGTGATGGTTTTGCTGCTAATATACTATAATTAGTATATATAGTATATGAGTATATAGTATAATTCACTTCAGTGTGGCTTTCGATTTTCCTGAAGGCTGTCTTTTGGATAGGTTCGTGACCTGTGAGCAGACGTTTCGATATACAGATTTTCTAATAATGTCTCTAATTTAAACTAGGACCAAAATGATGGTGGAGCGGATAAGTTCAGATCATTTCCCTGAACCGGTACAAATGTTTCAGTTAATAATTTAACAACACTAATATACCATTTTGTTTTTGGACCTAAAAACTGTTAGGCAAGGAGTTTGAGTTTGTAAAGTGTAAAGAAATTTATTAAAGCAGTAAAGACCTGCATTTAATGAGCATCATTTTAACCATTTGATCTTTATTTTGTTTCTCTAAATGTTAAAAAATGTTAAGCAGAGTCTTTCAAGTAAGACTAGAAGACACATAACAGCCTCTGACTAGACTGACTACGGCTTTACAGTAATCTTTAAACAGACTTCGTTTCTTTTCATTCTTTGTTCTTAAGTTTTGACTCACACAGTCTTTAACTGGGTTTACATTTAGCGATTTAACACACAGAAAAGAAGTATAACGAGTGGCAAATGCAAAGCTAAGTAGCTCAGAGGAAAGTAATTATGACAATCTGACACATGGACTGGATATTATCCACATTCCTCTCACCAAAAGCAATGAGATTTCTACAGTAGCTATTGGTTATGGAGGAGTGTGAAGTGCGACAATGGAGAAAGACAGTCAAGAAAGACTTAATTCTTTTTTTTTTAACCAAGACTCTTTCAAAAGAAGTCACTCATTGAAGGTAACAGCACCATCTGGCTTATTTCTCCCTGGTATCACTGTTCGTTACAGACAGAACCATTCAGAGTGCTTGTACAGCTCAGACACAACTGCTCAATTATGCCCTCGATAGACCACAATGCCTCTGTACTGATCATGTTCCCTTCTTCTGTCTACAGATTCATTATAGCTGGAATAATGGTGGCATTGATTAATTTTCACCATCATCCATCAACATATTTAATTGGGTTATTCTGGGGGTCCGAGGCAGTGCAACGGTCTTGCCAATTATTTTCTGAACACATTTTTGTGGAACAAAATGGAAGCTATGTTAAATAATACAAAAATGGCATTGAATCTAAAGATAAGATGTATCCTTTCCACATTCAAATGTATTAAGTAACATTCAAATGTAATGTACAATTAGATTTAGATATCTGTGGAACAATAATAGTTATTTTAATGGCTTTGCGATCAAAGCAACACACCAGGGTATATAAATGCAGTAATATAGTACTATATCTGTTATTATTTGTTAGGCTGAAAATGCAACACCTTTTATACAACATAACAGGGTCTCTGCAGTGTTTCTTTGTCCACTTTCACTTGAAAGAGGTTGATGACCTCTGAATGAATGGATTTACATTTTACTGTGTTGTTCATTAAGCAGCAATGAGAGTTGTATGCGGTTTGTTTGTGTGGAACACTCAATGGATGGTTACTCCTACTTGATCCATTTGTTTAATCAAATATTATTTTTATAAACTGGTATTGTGATTTATTAAGATAAATTCTATTTAATATTAATTATTACTGATATTTAATTTACGATTATTTATTATTATTTAAGATTATTTATGTGGTTTATTGTTTTACCTATTAATAGTATACGATTAATATGAATTAATAATTAATTGGAGGACTATTTTCAGTTAAATTACATCCATACGTCTTTTTTTTATGTTTGCTACATTGATTTTGCCACAAACTGTCTGTCGTATATGAAATCACCTTAAGAATCAGGCTGGTAAAATTGCGAGTTTTTTTATCAGTCATTTATATTTGTCATAAACAAATTTGTCACCAATGAGCTGTCAGAAACTTTTTAGTTTTTGTTTCCGAAAATGTTTTTGAATGTCTGTATGGTTGGAAGCATTCCTGTATTCTACATTATCTGGCTAACAACATAACTTCTGAAATTAATAGAGTAGGAAGATTATTAAAGGCGGCCATGGTTCATTTACAAAACAGGTTTGAGTCATATCAAAGAATTGCTTCTTTGTTTGAGTCATTTAATTTAGTGCTCCAACAAGATTGTGACCCCAATTAACTGCTAGCAACATTTTTCACATTTTTTCTAGTCTTTGTTTTTTGTAGTCTTGTTTAATTAAAAACTTTGTGGTTTTCCAGATTTCAAACCTTGCAGACCATCCAAAAATACTGCAGTGAAGTAATTGTGCCAGAATTCCTCTAGCCACCCAAAGCCATTAAACACTCCTGTGTGGTTCTGACATTATCTGTGGTTCTCACCTGACATTCTGAGCTAAATGTCACAAAACGATAAATATCTCTGCAGTGTGCAGATAATACTGGTGTTTTCTCTTGAATCAACTATACTAAACACCACAGGATATGTAGCAGAATAATTATCCCACAACAGCATGCAAAATATTTGTGAAAACCCTTTATGAATGTTTTGGCATAATTCTTTATGAATATATGTATTGCTTGTTTTATGTTATCAGCATTGATTGTGGCTAAACTTTGACCTGAATTTTGGGTGTTTAGTCATATAGGAGTATAGTGATCTTGGTATTGAAACTTAATACTAAAGTCAGTCTAAAATTTATCATCACAGTAGAATCAGGCCAAAAACATTAGAAATGTAGGAAACAAAGGCAGTCAATTCTGAACTGGGCAAACTATGTAGAATTAGATACAGTTGAAGGTACAGTCTACAACCGCAGACCATTAGTCATCATTCAATTACAATAATAAAGAAGGCAGCTTCTTCATAATTTACACTTTTAACTGCTTAATTTGTATTTAAACTAAACTCAAATTCAAAATTATTTCAGATTAAACTTAAATTCTTTTAGTGACGTCCACAATTTAATATGTATAAAATAGAAGAATAAAAGCATACTAATTAATAAATATTTAATATTTCTATTGCACATATTTATACTGCTTTGCTTTTATGATTAAATATGAGTGAACCCTGATCCCTTCTCTGCCTACAGAGTCAGGCCATGAGGATAGTCCGAACTGTGGGTCAGGCCTTTGAGGTCTGTCACAAACTCAGCCTGCAGCACACCCAGCAGAACGCAGACGGCCAAGAAGACGGTGACGGAGACCAGACCTGCACGGACTCTGGAGTACCAGGTACCCAAACAAATCCTCTCGCTTCTCTTTCAATGAAGTCTTCTGTCTCTTTACAGCCCTTAAACTGGTGTAATGAGATTACAGATGAGTCATGTTACTGCGGATCTCTGACACAAAGGGAAAATCTGTGGAGTTGTTAGAGGTATTTTTCTGCAATCCAGTACAATGAGTTAGTGGAAGTCTTTGTATGCCGGGGCTTTGATAGATGGCGTGGAACAGCGCCCTTGATCGCTAGCTTCTGTGGGGCGGATCGTACCGTGTGCGAGCCACGGGGTTCATCTTTCTCCCACACCTTTTCAGTTCCCTCTGGAAAGGCTTTCCTTTAAAATGCAGATGAGGCCCTCTGGCCCACACGCTGCTTGTAATCCACGCAGGAGATCTTGATCACCAGCACAGTGCTGTGTCACATGGACGGGACTCAGTACACTTAACTACCAGCTTCATTACTGGTCCAGTGTGAGTACAAAGTGACCTTTAGCACATTATCACAAAAAACCTTCACTGAGACTTACAGAGCTGTGAGGGAATGTGTCAAAAGGACAGTATCCCATTACATGTACATGTTGTTAAGTGTGGAGTACCCGCTTGTGACCTCACTTCCTGTTTTTAACTACCATGTTAGGATCAGTAATGCAATCTGTAATGCAAACCGTGGTTTGTGATTTGGGTCAAATTGTCACCCTAAAATAAGCTTAGTCTCCTCCAGATGAATTTTACTTTCAAAAACAGTTGTTACTCAACCACGTTATGTGATAAAAATTTAATTTTAGAGTACATAAATGTATAAATGACTTTATTTATTGGACTAGTTGGACCAGCTTACAGAGTATGCTAAAACATATTTTCTTGCAGCTGATTTAATTAGTCCTATTTTTAAAAGTGTAATTTTTTTGTATTGTAATTCCAATTAATATGAGGACATTGCATGCATAATAATTATGCAAGAAAATGTTGTTTAATATAGATCAGGTGTAGCTTGTTTCACTGCAGGATACCGCTGTCACTGCTTGGCATAACATGTCAGCTGGCTGTTTCCAGAAATACACATCTGCTGTACAGACCAAACGAAGATGTGGTTGAAACGTGCCTGGATCCATATCAGTATTATCATGTGTCTGAATCCATATTCATAATCCCCCAGTAGGAGCCAAAGTTCATATTGGAAACAATGTTTAGTCATAATACCTTTATTTGTGTGCATACTTATGATGGCTAAGAAAGAGGCATTTCATATCGCTCTGAACTAGATTTTTCCTGTAAGCATGCATGTACTAACTGAGAAAGAAGCATCATTGCTCACAGAAACAGATACAGTGGTCTACACAAACAGAAAAAAGTTAGTTCCTTTAACCTCTGCAGTTCCCATGTTCCAGCACTGCAAAAACAACAACAACAGCAGTACTCCAAAACAAAGATTGTTTTCCACTGTTTTCCATTAGTTTAGGTTGTTATTGTTGGCCTGGTAACATTTTCACCTGCCCTCACACACAAAATGATACATTTAGCACAACACGGTACATTTCTATATGTGATGGGAAAAATATATCAGCATTCATTATATAAGCATTTATTTCATTCCAACTAAATATATATGTTTTTATATTTGCATTAAGTGCAGGACATTATTTAGCTGTGATGGAAATCAGTTAAACATACATTTGTAATCCATCTATACACATATAATGACAGTTATACATTTATAACCAGGAAAAAATGGCATTGAGTGAAAAACAGATAATTTTCAACCCATTCTAACTGATATTTCAAACAAACAAGGAATGGTGCATATGAGTAATTCTCTTAATTTTGAAAAAGGACTATGTCAGCCAGCTGGATAATGTTACTTTGAAGTATTACATCTGCAGAGCTTACTATAAACAATGTTTATACATCAGAGAAAGTCAAACATTCATTTTGCTCGACACGCGCTGTTTTGTGTTTCCTAGTTCTCTACTCACAATGAAGGTTCGATCAACTGCTCTGTCTCTATAATTTATGTTTAGCAAGATAAGTTGTTTCTCTCTAAAGAGCGGGAACTAACGGGGGCCGAAAAGCCGTCTGCTGAGGAAACGGACATTGATGCAGAGGAGCTGCCCCTCCCCGATAGCACAGTGGACGAGTTCAGTCGCGGGGTCACCGACCTGGACGCCGCCAAAAAAGAGGAAGATCTCACCAAGGACAAAAAGGTATCCAGCTGCAGCCCTCCTTTCCAATTAATTATTCAATCCATATCAATAATTAACTGATTTCCCAGCGTTTGGGCTCTGAAAGCACTTCGCTCAATCAACGGGTATCAGTTTTTACACACGCATCCCCTGTGCCGTTTTTTCCAATTAACTTCCGTGATCGAGGGAAGGTTATTCAGTGTGTTTTCATTGTGTTGCAGATTAGGGCTGCGTTATGTTCAGCCTGGGGTCCAGATCCAGCTATAAACCCATTAGCATAATCTTCGAGTGTGAACACCGCTGTGCTGATGAGGATTATGTAATGATATGGCGACCCCCGGCTCGCAAAGACATTCTTCCAGAGAATGTTTCTGTGTTAATGAGTGTTTGGGTGAAAGGAAACGGCAAATAAAAAACCTAATAAAAAGTATGTCCTGTGAGACACCAATGATGTTATATAATGGAGTATAGGTTGGTAATGAGTTGATATAGCCTGAAGATATAACAACTGGATTGTGTTTAAAGATGGGCAGGAGGCAGCAGTGATTTAGAGGAGATAAACTGAAAGAGAAAACCTCTCTGCGAGGTACTTTAGCGTGCTGACAGCATTAGCGGTTTAGCGTGTTAGCAGAGTAAAAGCCTCTCTGAGATGTTTCTGAATACATCTCTTTTAAAGTGTTGTCACTACAAGCAGCAATTAAATTTAAAGAAATAACTTTAGGATGTACGCACATGCATACATACGTACATATACTTTCTGTGAAAGGCGCGGGGCCATAAAATTTTCATTCATAGCATGGCCTGCTTGCCTGTCAAACTATGTATGCATTTCATGTGTTGGAGGAGTTGTGGCATTGGAGAGCACTCTGAAAAGTGCGGGATCTTATGCTTTTAAAGCTAGCTTGCTATTGCTAGCCTCTCCGAAATTGCCTGCTCTACCTTTAAGATGTCTTTGTAACAATATCGAAACATCCCACCAACTACAGATATCGTCCGTTGGATTTTAAAATGACAAGAGTTAAATAATGATGGATTGTAAATAGGCTGGAGTTTGGATTTTAGTCTACCAAAATAACATTATCAGAATTTGGCATGTTCAATGTTAGCTTTCAGTCTCCACCTTTAATAGGGTAAACATAGCGTATGTGTTTTACCTCGCCGAAGGCTGTTTATCTTTCCGCTCAGGCATAATAGTGTGGGTTTGGTGCATCAGTGTCTGAGGTGATGAGACTGGAATTATGTTGGAGACTGATAAGACACTCATCTCTTCAGGAAATTACAGTGTCAGAAATGCTTGGCTTGTGTCAGATGATTGTTCCATGATTTATAAGCCAGTCAGAAACTGCGTGTCAGGTGCCGCCTAGAAAGGTTTTGTGCCAGCCTCAGAGGTACGTGTCCTTGTTTCATTTGGTTTCAAACCATTTCTGACCCAAATTGAAATCCGTGCAATTCATTTTAACTCCTAAGAAAGTGTGAACTGCACTCTGAGTTACAAGCTGTATTTGAAACTGTAGACAGATGCATTACTGCCTCCTTGGCCAGTCTGACTTAAGACAATGGTTTTGTATAAAAAAAGGAAACCTGCTTTCAGATAAGGTTCCAAGGCATACTGTATCTGATCTAGAACAAATTTAAGTGAGCCCCACATCTAATAGAGAAAGTATTTAATGACTATTCTTTTTAATTCTTAATAGAAATGAAAAAATGAAAGTTAAAAAATTAAACACCATCGACACCATGTTTACCTTATCCAGCAAGTGCCAAACTGCACACATAGGATCGTGGGATACAATTACTAGTCAAGGAAACGGAGTAGACAGCGTGTTGCAAAAATATTGGATTTAAATGCATCTTGATGCTTTCCTTTTGCTGTATCAGAGATCTCCAATGAGGTCTACAGACCTGCAGGGTTTAGTTTTATCTCTAATGAAGGGCACCTGAAGAAGCTAATAAATGTCTTTGGGTCTGCTAGAAACATCCAGGAAGGTGTGTTGGAGTAGGTTGGAACTAAATTCTGCAGGTCTGT
>JAZGTI010007043.1:12057-22334 GCA_036877585.1 Botia kubotai | reverse complement strand
ATTTAAAGTAACGTCTTCTCTTTGTTCTCGCTGCAGGTCTATTCCAGTTAGATCGGGTACTGCAGATATATCACTTGTCATTTCTTGAGCAAAACATCCAGGAATAGCCTCCTGTTCTATTGTCAAGGACTCCACCAGAGCAACAGGAGTTCCGTCTTCCTGCTGTACGAGATGCTTGTCACACACAGCTTGGACAACAGCACAGTCTATGATGACACTTTTACCTTCACCCAGATGCTTGGAAGCGAATTGCTGTATGTGTTCTTGCTCCTTCTGTGATATTACGTCATTCACTAGCTCGCCATGGGGCCGTCTTGATAACCCATCAGCGTCCTGATTTTGCTTTACAGATCTATAGATCAGGCTGAAAGAGAAAGTTGCCAAGGCTGAGAGCCAACGATAACTTATGGCGTCGAGCTTTGCAAAAGAGAGAATATACGTGAGAGGATTAGTAGGACAAGTAGTCAGAGAATTTTGCCGTAACTGCCCACTTTAGGGCAAGAAACTCTAACTTATGGGCTGGATATCGAGACTCACTTCTTGAAAGACCTCTGCTGGCAAAAGCTATAACTTTACTCTCTCCGTCCTGTTCCTGGTATAATGCGGCACCCAGACCTGTGGTGCTCGCATCTATGTGGAGGGTGTAAGGTAAGGTCGGGTTGGCAAAGCCAAGCACAGGAGCGCTGGTAAGTTTGGAAATGATGGTATCAAATGCTTCATCACAGTGTGTCGTCCATCGACTACCAAATGACTCCTTTGGGTTAAAGTACTTCCCTTTCATCTCTCTGTTCATCGGTTTACGATTCAGTGGGGCATAGCCGGCAGTTAAGTCATTTAGGGGTTTCACGATCTTAGAATAATCTTGGATGAATCGCCGATAATATCCTGCGAATCCCAAAAATGACCTTAACTCTCTCAGGTTTTTTGGTTTTGGCCAGGTCTTGAGGGCACTTATCTTTTCAGGATCAGTCTGGACACCGGTCTCTGATATTATATGGCCTAAATGCCGGACAGAAGATTGGAAGAATTTACACTTTTCTGGGGACAGTTTCAACCCAAATTCTCTCAACCTCATCAGTACTTTTAAGAGTCGCTCCTCATGCTCTTCGGGAGTTCGGGAGAACACTATCAAATCATCAAGAAACACCAAGACCTCGGTAAGATGCAGACCTCACATGCACTTTTCCATTAATCGTTGAAAAGTACTTGGTGCATTTGTGATACCTTGAGGCATCCTGTTGAACTCCCAAAACCCTAGCGGGCATGAGAAAGCAGTCTTGTACTTGTCAGATTCTTCCATTTCTATCTGGTAATAACCAGATTTCAGGTCCAGAACTGAGAACCATAGTGAACCTGATAAAGCAGAAAAAGACTCTTCAAGGTTGGGCAAAGCATAGGAATCTTTCAAAGTTTGGGAATTTAGCTTTCTGTAATCCACACATAGTCTTACGTCACCATTTTTCTTGCGTACGACTACGATTGGGGATGAAAAAGAAGACCGATCTAATCACTGACTTGGAGCTACACTGACTACTAGGCACATAACACATCTCACATTTTGGGGAAGCATAGGTGGTGATGGGGATTTCGATGTCTCCTTTATATGGAACTGGTTGACCATTGGCACCACAGACCTCAAGCAGATGATTCAAGGGCTTAATGGGGTGATTAGTCAAACAAGCTTGATAAAAGGACCAAGGAATGGTGGTCACCTGTGACCCTGTGTCAAGCAAGCAATGACATTCAGTTCCTAAGATTTTGACTTGTGCAGTACACTTGGATCCTACTAATCGTTGTATACTTGATCAAGTGTGGGCAATTAATTTACGGTGCACTTTTAAATGTTTTCTGTTGGGACGACTTTCAAGTTGACCAGCCCCAGTTTGTCCCGCAACTGGAACCGTTAGGCGTTTAAAGAAACTGCACCCACATGACTATTCTCTTTGTCCCACTCTTGTTGCTTCAACCGCAACTCATCTCGTTTCTTTTCAACTAACTTGGAGTTCGGAGGATTCTCACAGACGACAGAGATGTGGCCGTCTTCGCCACACCTAAAACAGTAACCAGGACGTGGTCTGCATTTAGTAACAGGACCACCGGTTGACTTCGCTGGTTGCTTAGCGACATAGTCAGGAGTAGTGGGAGAGGGCACGGTCTTATGCTTGGGTTTGGCAGTCTTTCTGGGCTTTGAGAAAGTCAATGAAGTTAATTGTTCCTTCAGCTCTACGATTTGCTTCTTTAATTCAGTTGTCTCAGACAACAACTTGGACTCAGGAAGGGATTTGCTTACAATAGCAGTGTCTTGGCTGTAAGCATGAACAGATCTAGGCAATTGGTGTGGTTTCTGCTTAGAACCACCAATGTGGCTTTTCATGCGCAACAATTTCTGTGCACTCTTGTCTTCTCTGGTTTTGATGGAACGCAATAAGTCTTGGAATTCAACAGGGTAGTCTTTATGAGTATCAAGATGGAGTTCCGAAATGAGGACATCATCCAAACAGCCTCTGCAAAACTGCCGTAGAAGTTGACGGTTAGTTTCCGATGATTTAATTCCACCTCCCCCTGACTGCCTTGCTCAGTGCAACTTGAAGTCTCTGGAGATAGCTAGAGGTTTTCTCCCCATCATTCTGAAATGTGTTCATGAACTTTGAGAACAACTCATCACCATCTTCGATTGCACCATTAGCTGAATCAAGCATATTGAGGTAAGCTCTGGGAGAAGCACAAGGCCCTAAAGATTTAACAATGTCAGTGGCAGGAGGTAAAAGACTCTCCATGATTCTCCTTACTCTTTGTAAGTCAGACACAGAAGGGTCATCAAGAAGTAATTCTACATTACAACACTAAGTGTCATAATCAGATTCATTACTGGGCTGGGGAATTCTCCCTGAGAAGGGGCGGAGCTTAACCACAGTGGTGGATGGAATCACTGAAGCGACTTCACTTTTGACTATATGCTCAACGATAACTTTCTGCACCTCAGCTGGATTGAGTTGAACATGACTCATGGTACCTGACAACCATCTGTCAGAACTTGGTAAGTCCTCATGGTCAGGTGCTGGCTCATTGTGAACTGAACTGGGAATCTGAGCATCCGTCTTAGTAGCATTCTGCTCCTTGGTGGAACTGAGCTCAACAAGTGCAGCCTCATCTTCATCCACCTCATCTGGAGTTAAGGAACTTGAGATCTGAGAGAGTTCTTCTCGTAGTAAAGTGTTTAAAGATTTTCCAGTTAGCTTAGCAATGTTTTTCAGGGTGGATAAGTAAGAGGTTGTAGCATCACAACTTTCTTCCCAAGAATAGACACTGCTCAGGGCTCTTACCTGGTAAGTCAAATTTGGGTTTTCTTTGCTTGTGTAGCTAAGAGGCAGAAAGGGACTTATTGATTCAATAGCTGATTCAGAGTTGTACTCTACAATGGTGGGCGTGATACTTGGACTCTGGATTGTTAATGGGAATTACTCTTGCGATGAAACCATGACGTTTTAGAAGATCAAGGATCCCCTCGTCTTCAAGAGTGCTTACTGGTCCATTTAATAAAAGGGCAGTTACAATTTTGACACTTTCCTTTTGTACTACTTACATTCTTGTCATGCAACTGTTCTAAATGTCTCTTCTGTCAATTACTATATTTTGTTCTTTAAAATTCCTTTAAATATAATATAAATAAAGCTATTAATTACACCTCCTGGCTGGCTCGCCACATTTTATGTAGCACATGTGTCAATTAATATGCACTTGCTGCTAATATTAACCTTAGGCCAGTAGGTTCGCCTGTGGAGACAACATTGAAACAACATAGCTTTTGTAGTGGTAACTGTGGGTTTTTAAAAAAAATAAAAATTAAATTAAATGATAATCCACAATTGTCAAAATTTCCTTTGTTCAATATAACATCACAATTGCATGAATTTCAACTCCAATGAAATTGAACAATTTCACCTAATTCTCTGGTCATCTATTTGTTCAGTAGGATATGCAAATTTCCTAGAATACAACACTTTTGAGATCAAAATTAACATTTACAATGTCCACAATTAATAATGTTGATAGTTCACTCAATAAAAAAAAAAGTAACTCCTTGGTGTTAAACACAAGGCCAAATTAACAGTTCAGAAAAAACTCAGTCCAAAAGATTTGCTTAGAAAGTTCGGTTCAAAAAGATTCAGTTTAGTATGTTCGTTTGAAATCCCCAAAAAAAATCAATAGAATCGTGGAAATTATTCAATTCAATCGTTCCAAGTGACAAAACAGATCCATCAGATTAGAAACGAAAATATTTGAGAAAGGTGTCTCCAAACACAGCTCAATTCATATTATAAAACCTAGTGGGCAATCAGAACTTTCCTACCCATTTCCTAAGGCGATGGTGGGGACTTAACTTTCACACCAATCAGTGTTCATCTCGCTGGGAAGGCTCGCCATCTTACATCAACACGCTGAAATGAACGTAGTTCCAGCATAGGACAAAAGACTTGACCTGCATGTGTAACAGGCAGTTTTTAGTTCACAAAACAGATTAAATTCACTGTTTTCAGTTACACGTCAACACATACTAACACATTTCCCTTTTTAACATTTAACAGTTTTCATTATACTTTGAAGGTTTAGGTAACGTCACTGTACTTAAACACAACAAAAATGTGCATTCGTTATCATAATCAACAAAATATAACATTAGAAACTCCTATATACAATCGTTTTTAACCATTACATCCCTTTTGTATTGTAAAACATCAAAACTCATCAGTATTTTACTCCAGCAAAGAAATAAAAGTTTTCACTCTCTCTCAATTGAATGCATCAGTACATATTTAATCACATTTATAGCCGTTTACACACTGCAAAATGCGTACTCACCAAATCCAAAGAAAATAAAACATATGAAGACCTCTGTTTTAACCCTCTCTGATGTTATTTTAACTTTTTCTAAGTTATGCTGCTGCTCGTCTCTAACCAGCCTCGAAGAGAAAAGAAAATGGCTACTCCCATCCATCAACTAGCGTGGTGGGGCGGGACTTCAATTAAGACTTCACGTAACTGGACAATCATTAAAATGTCAATCACACTGAAATGCTTTTCACTGTTTTTATACCATTTCTTCCTTATATTATTTTACTCATTTCCGGTTAATGTACTGTTTTAACAGACTCCTTAATTATTTTCCTTTTATAATTCATTTTCTAAACTATACAGGGTTACACATTATCATAGCAACTACAATTTTTTTAATATTCAGTTATTTCTGTCATCAATAGTGTTTCTTTAAACCAAGCTTCCAAGCTTTACTTCTGGAGGTCATGACAAAGATTATAGAATGAACAAGATGCCACAGTTCTATTAATGTGAATTGGGGAAAGTGCAATGCTAAATATGGCAGTGTTTACACTGCACGTCTTAATGCTCAGGTCCGATCTTAAGTCCATATCCGATTTTTTTTGTCCTGCCTGTTTACACATATGCCTCATATCCGATGCACGTTTACATATATCTCCTGGCCTAAAAGATTCCAGTCATTCACTAATATCGAATTGTGGATAGACTTTTGCCAAGTCATCTGTTCAAAAGTCGTCAAAAGGACACCCAACAGCAATTAATTAGACAAAAAATCTAATTTAAAATTTTTAAAAATCTAATTTTAGATTCATAAAGACGTCTTTAATGCTTTTCACATCGGTGACACAACAACTCCATATATCCTTATAGCATCCTTAAATTTGGCTATAATGCTCTTTATTTTGCGCTGGCATTGCAGCCAGGTTCGGTACATGTGCGAAATGATGATGTTCAATGCAATCCGTCGTGGAACAGTGACTTTACAGCCAAGGTGAAACGGATATGTCTGTTTAGATGCAGGTCGGATGTGAGGATATCGGATATATATCCGATTTAAATCCACATTTGGAAGTGGCTCAGATTGGATATGAAAAAATCAGATCTGGTGTGGATTTTTGTGTTTACACATGTGCAACAAATTCCAATCTGTCTCAGATGTAAAAATCAGATTTCTTGTGCCAGTGTAAACACAGCTTATGTCTGCTAGCGAAAAGTCCCACCTTCCAGTTGAATCAGCCAATCGTCAATTGCTGAACAATAACGACTCTCTGGGGGAGGGACTTTGTGAGTCTAAGAACAATTTATGGTGCAGTTAATGTCAGGTTTAACAGATGATCAGAGATTTATTGTTATAGTGAGAGATTCTAGATATACCTGTCTTTCACTATTCCAGTAGATAGGACTTGGTCTTGTATGACTGAAATAGCTACTGGGATTAATTGCAAAGATGGCCACCAAATGCAGAGACTTCCTTAAAGGGACTTTGGTTGTGACATATACAGCATAAATGAAGCACCTGCACACATGAATTAGCTGGATTAAAATATGGATCTAAAATAAGCAGTTTTTAAATGTTATTTGCATGTAAGGAACTGCGTTTGATGCCATTCCTTTAATATTTGTTTTTGATGCTGTTCATATAATGCTGTGTTTCTAACTTAATAATAGATGCCCAGAAGATCTTAGTACATGAGTATAATCTGTTTTGGATTTATAACATTATATTGTCTTTTATAATGCCATTTAAGTTGAATTATTCCCACTGATGTGTGGATGCCAAAATATTTAATTTGCATAAAATAATATACATTTTATATACCAAATTCAAAAACACAATTTATTTTGATAATATACTGTAAATAATTAAATATCACCCACAATACATCATTGTTCTAAACCAGTGCAAGATTCTCCCTAGAAACATACTGCTGGGTTATATATTGAACTCGAACTTTTAAACCATATTTAAATACATACTGGCTCAGTAAAATGTAGACTTTATTCATGTAAAAATATTTTTGACCCAAATGTTTGCTCTATATTTCAGGTACAGACTTGTTCACATTGTTAATGTTGCTGTAATATATAATTGTTTATACCAGTTTTATTGACCAAGAAAAGTTGTAACGGCACTCTACCCCAAATTCTACAGCAACCAAAACTAAAAGAAATAAAACTAATTACCTTAAAAAACATATTAGCTATGCGTTTCTATAACACAAACAGAAACTGATAGCTAGATTAAAGCATTTGGCAGCATAATAGATTGTTAAAAATGTCATTTTTTTATTTTTCAAATGACATGACTTACAAAACAATCATTGAGTCAGTACAAATAAGCACAGATGACAAATTTGAAAAGATTAACTAACTAATATAATTAAATTCAGATGTCACATGATGTTGCTTCATATAATATTAATGCTGCGGAAGCTGGACTGGATTGTTATGGGTGACCACATCCTTTCATATCGCTCTCTCATCACACCATCAAAAAATATCACATTCAATTACATATACCCACATAAGTCTCATATAAAACAGAAGCAAAACAAGCATGTGAAGAAACAGGACAGAACAGACAGAACATTACCATTCAATAAACTTTAATACACACCAGTAAAACAAAAAATCTATTTCCAATACTGACAGAATGGCCATTCTGTATGCGTGCTAGACAATAAAGCACTACAGCACATTTATTTAGACCTTCAACGAGGAATAATTTTTAACTTCAAACATTAACAGAAATCAACAGATTTAGTTGCTCCTTTTTTCAACCCTGCATAGAAAAACAAGGAACTTCAACACATTCATATGGACACAACTGCAGAAGTTATGGAGTACACCACAGATTCCTTTCAAGAACCTACTGATGATAGCTGGCAGTACTCTTGATGTATTTGTGTGTCTGAAATAATACAGTGAAGTCTAAAGAGCACTACGGAAACAGAAAGTGAGAGTCCAGCTAAGCAGAACAAAGGAGCTAAGAAAACACTACAAAAAGAAAGTGGGAGTGATGAAGGACAGGTGATGTGACGCTAAGTCTATTGTCGAACTTCAACATAATTGGCTGGGAATAGTCCGTATGCTCCACGACACACCCCTCTCCACCAGCCCTCGTCAATCATCTCAATGTTGGTGATGATGTCATCAGGATCAAAGGAAATTTCATCATCACCCGCTGGAGAAAACAAACAGACATATTAATTGTCACGATATTTTCACATTACATGATATTCTAAACAAATGAACTGAAAGTCAGGTCTGTCCCAACCTGGAAAATTATTCTTATTGATGTCTGCTTTTATTATTAAGGGTAAAATAATCCATTGGATGTTTGTTTGTTATTTTGTTAATTTTGTTCTGTAAATTCAGGTCAGAATCGCATACCAAAAAAATAAATACCAGCACTTATATCAGAAGTACCTGATGGGATTGAGTTGTGATTTGTAGAAAGGCGTCTTTATATCATGACTGTAAGCAAATACATTATTCATACAGAAGTTCTATTCAATCACTGGGCAGAAAGCACAACAGTGCAGACAATTCAAAGAGAATCTGACATAGAGAATTCAGAGAATATGGCATTTAAACAAAGCATTTAAACATCACTAACACCCCTTAAAGGTTGTGGTGTACCAATTAATTTAGCCGGTTTTAATGTAGTGTGTGGTTAGGAATGTTAGGATCTGCTAAGAAACACTTCAGGGCCGCTCTGATGGTGATTAATTAGTCATAATTAATTATCACTAATGAATTTTATTAATATACCTATATTAATAGGCATATCAATATATCTCATAACGAACAATTAAAATTTGCAATAATACCATGTATTCCGTATTCGTTTTTACAACATATGTTTGACAATTTTTCTGTTTTCTGTTTTTTTTTTTAATTATATGTAAAGCTGCTTTGAAACAATGCAACATTGTAGAATTTGTAGAAATAAAATACAGTTGAAATTTAATTGAATTTATAATTAAATTGTGTCAAATGCTTTCATTACAAATATTTATTTCTTATGTGTTACAAATTCCATCCCCATCAGCCACCAGAGATCTCCCTCCCATAAATATTAACACAAAATACACTTCCCAGCATCCACCTACCCTGCCTGACAACCATTATACAGACTATTTAAGCCCTGTACATGCTAGGTATCGTGAAAGTTTTGTATTGCCAGTCTACATTACTGAGTGTTTACCCTGTTTATCTCTTCTTCCCTCCTTGACCTGGTTTTGATTATTGTTTATAGACCCTTGCTGCCTGCCTAGTGACCTCTGCCTCATTTTTGGATTTATGTCTCAGTCTGTTAGCCGCCTATCCTGACTGCCTGCCTGTTATGACCATGATTACTGTTGTGGCTACATTGCTGCTGATTGTTCATTTGTTCATTTGTACCGATCCATGCCTGCCTATACCCTGATCTTGTCTTGTCTCAATAAATTGCTTATGGATCCTCATCCTATTGCCTCTGGGTCTGTGTTACAGAAGACTTCACCAACTATGGATCCAGCTGTAATTTATCGCCTTTCTTCTGAAGTCACCTCAAGGGCTAGCTCGGCTAACCACGCTAACTTAGTAACTGGTGAAAGTGCTACAGGACCTTTACGCATCCGCATCAACCCCTGCACCACCGATTCCCCGATTCTAATCAAGAATCTGATCCAATTTGTCTTATTATTATTATGAGGATTAGCAGTGATATTACTATGCTGTATCCCACAGACAATAGCAAAATTGCTCAGGTTTGCTCTCTGTTACCGGGAAAAGCTTTAGACTAGGCAACAGCAGTATGGTCTAACCAGGGTTCCATGCCCACGTCGTTTAATGTGTTCGCTTAGCAGCTACAATAAGTTACAAGCTACAAGTGGAGTTTTTTGTAATTTTAACCATATACAAGTACATAGTGAAACTATCCAGACCAAGGTGCTACATTAAACAAACACTGAACAAACACAGAACTAACACAGAACTACAAGGGCTACATAATTTATACATAAATTGCACAAGTGCAAACAGCACAAGACATTTACATTTAGTCATTTAGCTGACACTTTTATCCAAAGCGACTTACAAATGAGGACAAGGAAGCAAATTCAAGTACAATAAGAGGCAACAGGGAATAAGTGCATAGATATAGACAGGTCTCAGGTATTTCAACACAGTATAAGAAGGTTTTTTTTTTAAGAAGTAGTGGCGGTGTGTTAGTAAATTAGTCAAGGAAGTGAAGACGAAAAAGTTGAGTTTTTAGTTGTTTCTTGAAAATGGCTAATGACTCAGCCATTTGTGGGCAGTTGTGGCCTACTGGTTAGTGAGTCGGGGTAGTAATCAGAAGGCTGCTGGTTCGATTCCAGCACTGGGGGGTAGCAACTGAAGTGCCCTTGAGCAAGGCACCTAACCCCCAATTGCTCCCCGGGCGCAGTAGTAGTGCT
>JAZGTI010007043.1:0-12007 GCA_036877585.1 Botia kubotai | reverse complement strand
CACTCCTCACCAGTGATGGGTTAAATGCAGAGGTCACATTTCAGGTATGGGTTACCATATTCTGACGAATAGGTCACTTTCACTTTTCACTTTCATTCTGATGGAGATATGGAGTTCATTCCACCAACCGGGCAGAGTGAAAGAAAGAGTCCGGGAAAGTGATTTCTTCCCTCGTTGGGATGGAACCACAAGGCGACGTTCGTTAGCTGAACGCAAATTTCTGGTGGGCACATAAGTGCGAAGAAGTGAGAGCAGGTAGGCAGGTGCGGATCCAGTAGTCACCTTGAAGGCAAACATCAGAGTCTTGACCAAGTAAGGCAGTAAGTAAGTAAGGCATAGCAAGTAAGACATAGTAAGGCATAGTAAGTCCCAGTGTAGCGCCGACCAGTACACAGTTTTGTTAAAGATAAGTAAACCTGGTGACAATAACAGAAGGTAACCTGGTGACAATAACAGATTTAAACGTGAATATAAACATAAGTTTAAACATAAGTGTGGCCATAATTAGCAGCAAGATGTGCAAAAACAAATGTTGTGCAAAAAGGACTGTAGAGGATAGAGAATGCACAGTTGTGTATATATACATTTGTGTGTGTGATCCTTCAATTCAGTTTCTGAGTATTGAGGAGTCTAAAGGCATGGGGTAAGAAACTATTGCATAGTCTGGTCACGAGGGCCCGAATGCTATGGTACTGTTTGCCAGATGGTAGGAGGGTAAAGTGTGTGTGAGAGGGGTGTGTGGGGTCATCCACAATGCTGGTGGCTTTGCGGATGCAGCGTGGGGTGTAAATGTCTGTGATGGAGGGAAGAGAGACCCCGATGATTTCTCAGCTGTCCTCACTGCTGACCCCATCTGCTGAAGGGTCTTGTGGTCCGAGACAATGCAATTCCCAAACCAAGCATGCTCTCGATGGTCCCTCTGTAGAACATGGTTAGGATGGGGGTGGGGAATGTGCTTTCCTCAGTCTTCTCAGGAAGTACAGGTGCTGCTGGGCTTTCTTGGTTATGGAATTTGTGTTGAGCAACCACGAGATGTTCTCCGCCAGGTGCACACTAAGAAACTTGGTGCTCTTGATGATCTCCACAGAGTAGCCACCGATGTTCAGCGGAGAGTGGTCATGGTGTTCTCTTTTGAAGTCAACAACCATCTTTTTAGTTTTGTCCACATTTAGAGACAGGTTGTTGGCTCTGCACCAGTCCGTTAGCCGGTGCACCCACTCTCTGTATGCTGACTCATCCTTCTTGATGATGAGACCCACCATGGTCATGTCATCGGCGAACTTGATGATGTGATTCGAGCTGTCGCCTGGTGGTTCCATCCCAACGAGGGAGGAAATCACTCTCCCGGACTCTCTCTTTCACTCTGCCCGGTTGGTGGAATGAACTCCATATCTCCATCAGAATGGCCATTTTTAAGAAACAACTAAAAACTCATCTTTTTCGTCTTTTCTTCCGCGACTAATTTACTAACACACCCCCACTTCTACTTGGGGACAAAAAAAAAAAAACTCTTATACTGTGTTGGAAAACCTGAGCCCTGTGTATAGCACTTATTCACAGTTGTCCCTTATTGTAATCGAAGTTGCTTCCTGTCCTGATTTGTAAGTCGCTTTGGATAAAAGCGTCAGCTAAATGACTAAATGTAAATGTGCATTGCTGCTGTGCCCTACAGAGTCATGAGTCAGCAGATTGAACAGCAATGGACTGAGCACACAACCCTGTGGGGCCCCAGTGCTCAGCACGGTGGTGTCGGACTAACTGTGGTCTCCCAGTCAGGAAGTCCAAGATTTAGTTGCAGAGGGAGGTGTTCAGGCCCAGCATGTTCAGCTTTCCAATCAGGTGCTGGGGAATGATTGTGTTGAATGCTGAGCTGAAGTCTTACAACAGCATTCGAACATATGTTTTTATTGTCACCATTGGGTGAGGGCCAGATGGAGGGTGGTGGTGATGGCGTCATCTGTTGAGCGGTTGGAGCGGTAAGCAAATTGCGGAGGGTCCAGAGGGGGGGTCAGCAGGGTCTTTATGTGCCTCCTAACAAGCCTCTCGAAGCACTTCATGATGATGGGTGGGAGTGCAAAGGGACAGTAGTCATTGAGGCAGGGCACTGGTGACTTCTTTGGCATGGGGACAATGGTGGTGGCTTTGAAGCACGTCGGCACAATGGTGCTGCTCAGTGTTAAAGATGTCTGTAAAAACATTTGCCAGCTGGTCTACGCATCCTCTGGTCACCCTGCAAAGAATGTTGTCTGGACCAGCAGCCTTCCGCGGTTTGACTATGTAGCGTCTTTCTCACATCGACCGTGGTTAGACACAGCACCTGCTCATTAGGAGGAGGGGTTGTCTTCCTCGTCGTCAAGCCATTCTGTGCCTTGAACTGAGCATAAAAGTTGTTCAGCACATCTGGGAGGGGGGCATCACTGTCACAGGCAGGTGGTGTCCTGTACTTGGTGATGGCCTGAATGCCCTGCCACATGCTCCGCGTGTCTCTGCTGGCATCGAAATGGTTGGATTTTCGGAGTGTGTGCACGCGCTTTGCCTTCCTGATACCCCTGGACAGTTTGGCCCTCACTTTTTTTTACTAGGGCTGCCCTGTTGCCTGCTCTAAAGGCGGAGTCTCGTGTCCTTAGTGTCGCACACACCTCTGCAGTCATCCACGGTATCTGGTTGGAGCGTGTGGTGATGGTCTTGGAGACGGTGACATCATCAATGTACTTGCTGATATAGCTGGTCACTGACTGTTGCCGCTTCCCTGAACAAGACACAAAATGGTGCTTTTTCTTTGTTTTGACCAATTTCTAATGGCACATGGACATCGGAGTTACCAGTGTTCGTGTATACAACCGCCAGACAATCACAAAATGCAGAAACACTGCATCTATTCTACATAATGAGCTGCTGGAGAAGCTACACGATCTCAGCTTGCTGCGGGGACCATGCCTCCAGCCCTTGGCATCGTCTGATGCCGATGGTCGGGGGAGGGGACGTCGCAAGTGGTGCGCCCCCCCTTCCCCCAAGTGCAAATGTAAAAAACGCGCTCTGTGAACTGTATGGGGCTATTAGCGAGCTGCTCAATCATCCCATGGTTGCTTCTGCAAGCATCCTGTGGGGGAGAAATGTCCTGGGGATCAGTTGCTCTCTCTTAGGCAGAGGAGAAATACAGCAGGGGAGAATGCGCTGGAATTCCGCATGCTAGCCGCTCAAACACTATGGGTGGATGATAAAAGTTCCTGTTTCGGAAGGGATTAAACATATAGGTGCAATCTCAACTAATAAATCAGATAAGAGTGTGTCTATGTCTATACTGTGGCCAAGCTGGACATTTAAGAGCGACCTGCCCCACTTGGCATCCACAGCAAACTTCTCATAGGGTATGTTCCTAATGCCCAGTTAGTCTACCTCCTGTACAGAAGAACAAGTAAAGATCATCTTTTCCATGAGTACCATAAACACTAAGGCCCTGCTTGATTCTGGTGCGTTCGGTAATTTAATTGACGAGAATCATGACAACATGAGATACCCTGTGACCCTGATACCCTGGTGACCTCTCATACCCTGTGACTCTCCTTTGGCAGTGGCAGTGCTAGATGGACGCCCTCTCGATACCAGCAATATCGGATTAATTATAATCCAGCATAATTCTTTGGCATGTTTAAAAAGCACTGGATTTTACCTTTCCTAGTGTGTAATATAGCAGTTTGTACATGTGAATAAACTGCAAAAGTACAAATCTCTAGTCTGCGCTAAAAGGAGTTATTGTCTCTAACAGAAATCACTTTTCTTGAACTATAGCAATTACTTTGATTGTAGTCCTGCAGTTACTTCTATAACAAATCTACATAGATGTTACACATTTGCATAATGCCTGTCCACATTGTGAACTGCCCTGCAGAAGTCTTCCTTGAGATGTTTCTGGTTTTGTTTGTTCGTCCAAACTCTCTAAATCAGACTCAGACTCTAAATGGTATGGCATAATGTCTAAAGATTAAAAAACAGTTTAGGGCACATTATGTCTCAGTATCTGAAATGCCATTATGGTCATAGGCGTTACATTTCAGACACAAACTCAACACAGTTGACCAGTTAAAGTAGATGAAGACATCTGACTAAGAGTACACTGTCTGTTTGAGAGTGGGCCTTAAAAAGACAGCCCATAGTCACATCTCTATGCACATGGAAATGTGTCTGCTCTGATCTGCCACAAGAAAATTACTTTTATTGTGTCTCTGTGTCAACAACTATAAGCATATAATGTTGTGACTATAGCATAGTACTACTACTAGTAACTGTAGCACTAAAAAACAGGGACTACAATAAAAATACAATACAATGAAAATAGTCCAAACTTTAGCAGACAACAGAACATACAACCCACACTGCACATTTACCCTAATATTACAGTTTGTAAAGTCAAATGCAAAGGATAAATATAAAGAAATGACCGACTCACCAGCCTGGTAATCATACAGAGCCACAGCGGTCACACCCAGATCCTCTCCATACTCATATGACTGTGCACCTGTACAACACAAACACTTCATTGACATGTACACTACAGAGTGCAATGAAGCTGTGTGATGTGTGATCAAACACCTGCTGTCTGGTACTGTTCGTCCGGCTCAGGGTTCTGGTACAGGTCTTCATTTGTGGCTTCAGGTTCCACCTCATACACACTGGCACTGTTCTCCACAGCCTCACTGACAGACTTGTCCTAACAAAAACAAACACAACATTGTTTGACATGTCCGGCTGTCAAAATCAACATCCACACATGCACACACACTTGCAAACACGCACTCAAAGTAAAATTGTTAAAGAAAACATTAATCCAGAGGTGTAGACTAAATAAGGAGTCACGGACAGTACATTACATCGGACAGGGGGGTCTTTAACAGGGAGTCTGCCAGTTAATGTCTTTTTACAAATATTTTTTAATACATATTAAAACATGGGTATATAAACATCACAAAGTCCAATCAAATAAATGTAATATTTGTTTTTAAAAATATTTTTATTTTTACAGCATTCTGCCTTTGCAAAATGACAGGTGGCGACACACTAGAGGGTTTTATTTTTATAAATGTTCCCTCTGGTGAACAGTCTGCGCCCCTCTAGCCATATATTGAGCAAAATGAATTTTGCCAAGTAACATTGTTTTAAACCTGATTAAAATATTGTTACAATAATAGTGGACATCAACGATAAAACAACATGTCATTTTGGGCTAATTTAAAAAGTGCCTGCATCATGACATCATTGTAATGCATAATGAAAGTGACATATTTGTCTGTTAACCCATACTCGAAATGTGACCTCTGCATTTAACACATCACTGCTGAGAAGTGAACACACACTGCAAGTCTTGAGCACATGCACACCCAGGGAGCAATTGGGGTTTAGGTGCCTTGCTCAAGGGCACTTCGGTTGCTACCTGCTGGCATTGCTGCTCATTTCGGGTATGGGTTACCATATCTGACAAATAGGTCACTTTCATTGGAATTACTTGGATACTACCAATGCCATTACAAAGCTGGGAGGAGCCAAGATATTATTTAATATAACTCTGTGTTTGGCTAAGAAAGAAATTCATATACACCTAGGATGGGTGAGTAAATTATGGAATAATTTTCATTGTTGGATGAACTATTCCTTATAGTGGGATTATCTTTATATGTACTGGATTTGTCAATAGCAACACTGTGTACAGACTATTTATTGTGTTTAATTACAGCTGTACCTTCTGTTTTGTACGTGCCTCCTCTTGCTCCTGTTTCTCTTTGGCCTGTCGTCTGGCACGCTCCTCTTCTGCTTTCTTTACATCCTCCTCTTCCTTCTGCTTGGCAATGTTCTCAAACCGAGCCTTTATACTGCCAGTACTGCGACCAGCTAAACACACAGAACACAAACGCCTCAATGAGGTGTAACAAACCTGCTCAAACCATCATGAGAGCTGAACATCCTAAATCTTCTGACCTGCTTCAACAGGCTCAGTCCTCTGATATGCGCCGCTCAGCTTTTCCACCTTCTCAAACGTGCCGGCGCTCTAAACACACACATACTACAGTTACACTGACTGACAGCAAATGTGTTACATGCATCTGTCATGTGCCACAGTAAAGCACAGTTATGCACATTTTGGGATATTCTGTAAAATATGCTATATGGAAACAGCTGCATATGCACACATTTAATAAATTTGCATAAAAAAGTATGCACTCAATTGAGTTAATTAAACTGTTTATCCAATAAGATATTCAGTTCAATTTTATTTATAGTGCATTTCCCAACGTTGAACTGTTCCAAAGCAACTGTATATATAAAAAGGAAAATTGCCATATTTACATAAAATTATATGTAATATACATAACTACTATATTTACATAATTACTATAATTACTACATAATTCATATACATAAATACATAATATTATATGTAATTCAATAATATTATTAGTTATACATAATATTATTGAAAATGTTGTTTTCCCATAAGATGTTTGTTAATACTAATTAACAATACTATCAGTGGTCTAAGTGATACACAGGTATATACCACATACCCACTAGAAAAGGTCAAGGATTTTCATACACCAACTTAAGAAAGTATGAGAATACATAACATCATTTTGTGACAGTGTTGCAAAGCACTGACTTTGGCCTGTGACCTGGACGTCACCTACCAAGGAACAACAACAAAGTTGCTTGGTGGTCATTCAGCACAAGCTTGAGATTAACTAATGTAAATCCCTGTAAAGTAAAGAAGACATGAAATAAAAGGAAACTAAAACTACACTTTTTCAATGTTTTTGTAACCTGACCCTGAAGCTACTGCAGCTGCAGCAACGACAGGTAATATACAGAAACTACAGAAAATGAGTCTGATAAGGCTGATGATTTTTGGTGACTTCAGTGTGTAATTTTTTAAGCCAAATGAACCGAAAATACTTTTACTACTTCTCATAACAACATCAATAGTTTTGTTTTGCACATCTGTTACTCTCAGTCAGTCAGACCAGTACCCCTGCCCTCATGTAAATACATACTGTATGCATTAACTGTCATTGCTGCAGCTGCAGCAGCAGTCTGTAGTTTGAATATTATATTAAAAATGATATTTACAAAATCTACACCTTAGGTAACGTCAGCAGTCCCCAGTAAGCAAGCCAGCACTGTGACAGTGGCAAGGAACCAAAACTCCAGTGACGTTTAAATCTACCTTGTATAAATAAACCTTGGGAGAAACCAGCTCAACCGGTGGTGGTGGGGGATTATGCAGTTCTCCTCTGGCCGTTAAAACTGCAGTGAATCTTAAGATATGTGCATAAACTATAATGGAAACACATTTACTGAATAAAATCCTCAAAATGTATATAAAAAATCAGAATACACATTTTATTATTCTTTAAAATGGAGTTACTTGTGACAAAGTACATAATTTTGGGAACCCTCTTCATGTGCAGTGTTTCCCTTTGTTATTATCTGTGAAGTTTTTAATCTGTCTGTATGCAGCCATGTGTGTTTAACATCAATAACATTAAACACAATGCTTCCAGAAATGCAAAAAAAATATTATTCTGGAATAGTAATATTCTGGAAATATTCTGGAAATATTATTCTGGAAAATCTGGTAAGTAACGAATTTTCTTTCAATTAAATGATGTAAATAAAAATAAAATACCTTGTCCATTCGGTCCTTTTGGACACCGTATTTCCCTCCAAATCCCTTAGAATAATCTACAGTGATGAAGAAAAACAGTAAAAAGCTTCTTTGCAGACACATGTATGTTGTAAGTGTAAGTGTATGTGTCTATGTTGAGAAGCTGAAAGGTGTAGAAACACGTGAATTTAGATTTCCTCATTGCTGAAGACAGCTGGATTTTATACAATCTTCTCTTTAAACCACATCTGCAGGTAGATTGCATATGTATAAGATTGCTCTTTATGCAATGTTAGTGAAGTCATTTTATTATTGACTATGATTAGAAGATGAAAAAAACACAAGGCGAGGCAAACTTGGACAACAAACACAGGTTACTGTTCCATTGGTCTGAATTATAGGTGGTACAGTCAGTAATGTTGGGTCACTGTTATGGCACAATTCTACAGGTCATAAATTTAAGAGTAGGGTTGGTTTGGTTTCATTTAAATTTTAGAAAATTTGATTCAAATTTTGCTGATCGGTTCTGATTCTTATATATACCGTTTTGAATCCGAAGTAAAACATTAAAAATAAAACAAAAGAAGTCATCAAACATTTACATATAAAACTGTATGGTCATTTAGCCTACTTACTGAATGGTTTGCAAAACAAGTAATGGCTGCTTTAATCAAATGGGATATCATTCACAGAATATAATTTGGGATATCAAATGCAGAAGTCACATTACTTTGATTTATTTACATGATTTCACAATAAATACAAAATAAACTTTAGCCTTTGGGGCTGATGCTGATAATCAATTGTCAGTTTTACAAGGGCACCAAAATCATGTAATTAGATGTCTATTAGTAATCAGATAATCTAATGCTGGGGCATTGGATGAGGCCCTACTTACTCGTGCTACACAAGCCATCAAACATGGTATATGGTGAACACGGAGATGATCACCATAGTTTTCATGTTCTGACCTTGCAAATGTAGTAACACTTTGGACTGCTTTTAGCGGTTTATTGGGACAGGCATTTACATAACTGGCAGATCACAGTTCGGGTCTGCACAGATTTGGGTCAAGTTTGGGTCTATCTAAAAATGCGAACACAAAAATCGATAAGCAGAATTATAATTAAAATGTTTATCTCATCTTAAGTATTTGATTTCAAATATAAATTGATTTTATTTTCCCCACCCTATATAAGAATGTATGCTTTCACCTCTCTGAGACTCGTGCAGCTGCAGTTTTTCCTGGTGATCCCAGCCCACTGCAGATTTGTCCTGACGGTCCGCCTGAACACCAAACTTTCCACCAAAACCCTTTACATAATCTGACACATCAAAAGTAAAAAGATATAAGTGTATAAAAGAAACACAGGTACTGGCTGAAATGACAATTTCATAAAAACAGAAAACACACCGAAACACTTTAGTTTATATTAAAATAGCTTTTTTAAATCTCATGGTTAGAGTGCAAGAAAGTATGTGAAACCACTGGAATTATACGGTTTTCTGCAGTAATTTGCCATAAAATTATGCCAAAATTTAAGTCACAATAATAGACGAACAAAATGGTCTTAAATTGATAACATACAAACACTTCTAATTAGGGCCCGGGCACCGAAGCTCCATTTAATATTAGGGCCCGACCCTATTTTAATTGCTCCATTATACTACTGTTATATTATTATTAGGGGTCAAGCCCCGTGGAAGTCTAGAACAGCCCATAGAACAGAATGGTAGAAAGTTATTAAATCTGGCACACAGACAGAGGACTGTCTGAAATGTTACCATAGGAGTCTCTAACTCAAACTCTATAGCTCCACCAACAGTTCAAATTATCACTCATTTATGCTTATAACTTTTGACCTGTAAGTCCTAGAAACATTTTTTTCCTCTGATTCCTTGGCTCATGCCTATTAGAATGCACACAATGACATCATTTTCCATAATAAATTGTTTTTGGCCTCTCTGAATTTTCTGAAAAAACAAGTTTTTTTAACTCCTCCTTACCCCTTATTTGCGGTTACGTCATAACCCCACCTACTGGTCCAGAGATATGAAAAAACTGCCATTTTTGCATCATGTCAAGTGCCATGATATTAAATCTGGCGCAGTCGACTGTACCTCCTGTCCGCAATTAAGTAATTTTGAAAACATACTTTTTCAAACTCCTCCTAGGTTGTATAAACGATTTGTACAAACTTTTGCATGCATCATCTAGAGACACTGCTGACAAAAAAAACAATTAAAATCTTTTTGATAGATCAAATAGTTCTCGAATAATGCATCAAGATATTAGACAACAAAATGCCAAAAAGGATCTGAGGCTGTGTCTCAACAATGCTTTGCTGCTGTGCATTGACATAAAACTTTGCGTGTCATTGTGACTACATTCACAATGTTCCATAAACTGACTACATAAACGGTCTCATAGCAATTTGTACATCTTTGGATGGGTGGCTCTGTAGCTGCCTCTGGTACGGGACACAAAAAGATGATGTATTTATCATACATGCATGCATGCATCTGTGCAAAACTTGATATAGTCTTGTTGACCTGAACAACTTTGGCACTGAAACCCCTTACCTCAGGCAGCCAGATATTTTAGGAAAACAAGAAGTCTCTAATATCTACAACATGCATTGAGCAAGTTACATCAAACTTGGCAAATATGTTTATTGTGGTGTGCTGATGACCTTGATATGACTATTGTGAGTCACGGTCATAGCACCAGCTGGCAACAGGAAGTGCGAAAATAAACTTTAAAATAATTTTAATTTAACTTTAAAATATGTATCATACCAACGTCTACAAAAAAGCCTCTTAGAGCCATGCTCTAAACCCAACATGGAAATCAGCCACTTTAATTTTTCACTGTAATTTTTGTGCAGATTTTGCCATTTCCAGGCATCACACTTTAATCAGATCAACATCATATTTGATGTTAAATTGCAAAGCTTTTTCAGTAAAGGGCATGTCTGTTGCAGTCTCAGAAAGCTAAGAGGACTTAACCTAATAAAAATCTGTAATTATTTGTAATCTTATGCCATCTATGCATCTATTTAGTCACAAAATTCATTTTTAATTCATACACCGCTGTTGAAAAGTCTGGTATGTGTCAAATTATGTAACCGACAACCCAGTAGTAACCAATCTTAATGTATTATCCACTGTATGTGCACATTGTTGTAATTAAACTGCAACCGAAAGAGTCTGTTTTTAATCAAATGTAAAACTATTTCTCACATACTTTCTATGACGATCACACACTTTTACAAACTGCACTTGCTTTACAAACCAAACCTTCAGTTTAGTCTGTGACAATTTTCTGTTCTTGTGTTTCACATTGATTTCTAGGGGACTGGGCCCAGCAATACTTCAACAGGAATATAAGAGAAATGTCAGAAACAGGACATTTCTAAATGTCGTTAGACCAGGTGTCCAATCCCCCTACGAAAGGGCCAGTGCCCTGCAGAGTTTAGCTCCAACTTGCCTCAACACACCTGCCTGGATGTTTCTAATCTGCCTTGTAAGACCTTGATAAGATGGTTCAGGTGTGTTTTATTGGAGCTGGAGCTAAACTCTGAAGGACGCTGACCCTCCAGGAGCAGGACTGGACACCCCTGCTTTAGATTGTCTGACTTCCTGAAGAACAAGGTACAGTTTTAGTAGAAACAGCCAGTAGATGAGACACCCACCAAAAAATAGTTGTTTGGTTGTTTTGTAGTTTTGATAAGGCTAATGAGACAACAGCTTTAAAATGAGATCAGAGCAGTTTTAAAACAGCCGTTTACCTACAGTGCCTTGCAAAAGTTTTCATACCCCTTGAACTTTTCCACATTTTGTCACATTACAACCACAAACTGAAGAAAAGATAGAAAAGATGGCGCCGGTGAGGTCGGCTGCCATCACGACTGCTCTTACCACTTTTTCTTTGTTTTTGTCTTTTAAATTAAGTTTAGTAACAGACATACCGGCAAACTCCTCAACACGGAGTACATTCGTTACAACAGAGATACTCTTATTTCTATTGGTGTACAATGTACTCACAATTCAACGTTTTTGACCCCGGATCCCAGCTGGCCGAGTGAGATCCTTAGGGAGAACAAAGGACAGGACCTGAAGCGGCACAAGCTCGAACAAGCTCGATGACCTCAGGGCCAGGGTAAAGTTCTAGAAAGACATTTGGGACTGCAATCTCCTCTGCTTCACCGAGACATGGCTAAACCCAGCGGTGCCGGACCACGGCATCCAGCCGGCCGAGTCTTTCTCGGTTCACCGCATGGACAGAACACTGGACTCGGGGAAATCAAGAGGAGGCGGTGTGTGTTTAATGGTGAACAGCAGCTGGTGCGA
>JAZGTI010007042.1:0-22335 GCA_036877585.1 Botia kubotai | reverse complement strand
GGCCGACGTCCTGGGGCTATTGTGTCATCCAGTCGGGCTACCAAAATGTATTTCCGCCCTGCCTGTCGGGCTATCTTATAAAGAGGACAAATATATTACAATGCTTTTGCATTCTCTCACAAATTTGGTCGGGTAATTATGTTGTGTTATTTTTGGGGAGCCACTATCAATACGTGGAATATTGAAATCACGTTTGAATGCACGCTCGCTTTCAACTTTCACTTTTAATTTGCGATCGCGCTGTGAACTGTGCAACATGTCCTGTCAGTCATTACTCTCCTCACGTGACAAGTGAAATCTCCGCAGCAAGATTAAATGTGATAGAGAGCGCATGCACGGTGGAGAGAAAATCGCTGATGTATGTGCGTGTGTGAAAATAAGATGTGCATGGATTTAGGCAGGTATTTCAGTTCTGAAGTGGAGGCCAATGCACAGATGGAGAAAGCTGAGGAAGGAGATGTTATGCCCTCAACGTCGAGTGGCATTTTCTTATCTGTGACTTTACTTGATATTTCAGATTCAGAATCTGACACAGACTGAATTATGTTCTACATTGTTCTTACAAGTTGTTCTTACATTGTTCTTAGAAATTTCAGTTCAGTTAGAACCAAATATTTGTATTAATATTTGGATTGTTATTTGATTATTTTATAAAATTGTTGTTATTTGTGTTATGAAAATGTGTTTGATTTATGTTTTATCTCCTTTACAGTATTCTACATTTAAAACAATGTTTTTAATGTAGTTAAATATAATTTAAATTGAACTGTAATTTAACTTAAATGTAGTTCAATGTAATTATTTGGCCTACTTAAATTTATTTCTACCAAAATCTCAAGAGTGCCTGTCCAAAGGTCTTCCAGGGATACCATATTGTTTAGATGTGAGCTTGTAAGGCAATGCTGTCAGTAGGGCACTGGGCCTATGAGAGGTCAGTGGTCCTCATGTTGGGTTGAGGATACCCCAGGAAGGCCTATGACATGCTAGCCTTAGGTGCACCAGAGTCATGCTGGAGTCATGAAAACACGCGATCACCATACTGGGACAAATCAAACGCTCTCAGCATCTCTGACTTCCTCCCCAAACATCAATAATGCTTATTAAATTAAAACATGTGTAATATATCTCACAGATTCTCATAAAATAACATAGTCTGTCCCCAGTAAAAACAGTAAAAAAGTATGGAGAAGGCTCCAAAGGAATTGTTCACCCAAAATATTCTTGGAATATTCCTTTACCCTCTTTCAGTGAAACACAAGCAGGAGACACCATTGGAGCCACATGCTTGGACACTACAAGGTGTAGACACTCAGAATTAGTCTCCTTGTGTATTCTACAAAAAAAGCATACAGGGTTGGAATGGCACGAGTGCCAAGTAAATAACGATGAGAGTGAGAAAACTTTATTCTGTTCTGTTTTTTGGAAAAAAAATATCCAAATCACAAACCAGACGCTTCAACTGAATAAATTATAAATAAATAACTGTCTGTTGTGCCACCTTTTAGTGCTACCTGTCTAACTGACAGTAACGGCTTTAAACCGACTCCTCTGAGGAGTTTTGGACATGAATATGTATGGCCAGTCTGAGTGGAGAAATAAAGGAAACAGAATGAAGGCCCAAAAGAGTGAGATAACCGGGGTAAGTCAAGAGGAAAAGAGAACAAGACTGAGAAAAGTCATTTTCTTTCAGTGCAGCATGGCTGACTCTAGAGACAAAGAGGAGCAAAGGGGAGCAACAGCAAGCTGGCGGTCCACAGACATGCTTCTGAGGATGCCATCTGTGATAAACACTAATGGTCCATCTTTCAGCTACCCTGCTGGCATGAAACGTACTGAACCTTGGCATGGACATCGAGTGACAAACGTATAGCTGTTGTGCTAATAAAAGCTTTGCTGTAGCTCAACGGGTGGAGAATGACGCTAGCAATGCCACAGTGGTAGGTTTGATTCCTGGGGAATACACATATGAATTACATTATGTACAGTACTAGACTCTGATGCACTTTTTGAATACCAATCTTCTGAACAGGGCAGTTCTAGGCTCAGTGGATATCTAGGGCTTAGCCCAGAAACATTCAAACATGCTTCTTAATGAACAAGATACACTGTAAAAAAATGTGTTTACATTACATTGGCAAAGTGTCTTTACTTTAAAAGTACATTTAAAAAAGCACTGGCCTGGGTATACACTGATTTAAATACTTGCTTTATTCTGCTACCACATACATTGTCGGCAATCAACACTAATACTGTTCACTGCTATTACAATCTGCGATCAAATTCACTAAACTCATATAAAACCTACAGCATACAAATCCAGATCCATAATACCAAGCTGTAACTGCATGGAAGCTGTCTACAGAATTTCAACATTTTCAACATCTTTCATACTTACACTGAATACAGAAACAAGGATTTTATTTTATATTATTCTGGGGTATGACAATGTTTTGCTCACTGGCTACAGTGGCTTGTGAATCCCAATTTCTCACCAGCCAGTGAATTTTGCAAAACCATTCTATAACGCATTAAGATTTTCTATAAGAGAAACCAGTTTTCAGTCATGCATGTACATATTTTCACCTTTATATAATCCATTCTTACTACATACAAACACGCACATATTAACACACTTTGCGAAGTAATCAACATCGAGACCACATCAGTGCGCATGCGCTGTAAAACTCTAAAGGAACATCAAGTGTAGACTTTTGAGAAGTTTATTAATTAAAAATATTAATAAAATAAATAAATCTATAGGCTCTGTTACTTATTAGTGACAGTGCTATTCAGCAACAAATATTTTCATTTGATACACAGTGGGATCGAGTGTTTTATCTTTATTGCAATACGTTGTACATATCTAAAGCGTTGCGTCTTGCTGAAACGTGTTATATTGAAACGTGTTTTTCAATATTTATAAAAACCGATGCTCTCCAGGTACTCACGCGGCTGAATTAAATCCGAAAGTTCTCAGTGAGCTCATTGGCTGGATCATATCTGACTTAATAACGATTGGTCAGTCAGTAATTCTAATCTCAGTGGGCGGTTCTTGTCAGGAATGAACGACCACATACTGTTTGCGCAGCGAGCAGAGCTCACTGGATTTTATTTCATTAAATAAATTATTCATTTTTATTAAAGGATTTTATTTTACTTCAGTGATGGGTATGCGATACTAAAAACAATCAGGCCCAAACCCCAGTAATCCTGCGATAGCACGCCCATGCTTCCAAAATCATAAAAATACAGTTCCACTGAACCAAACTTTCATTTAATGCACTGACAAACAGAAATCATTTTTACAAGTAACAGGCGTCTATTTATTGCTTAACCTTTTGTAAAAACAAAGTCCTGTTAAGATATATTAAGGTACCGTGTCCCTCTCAGAAAACATTTACTCTTCACACCTTCTGTACACTACAGCGTTCAGACATATGTAGGCCAATAGGAGAAACTCACTCACTGGGATACTGTTATGTTGCCCTGGCAACTGCCTCTACTGCATCTCTCTCAACGATTCAGGCCCTTTACCTGTATTGTCAGTTTTGGGTTCTACAGTAATCTCAAATGGAGATGGAACGGCAGATGTAGAGTAAAATCTGTTTAATTTGCAAATTCCAAATAGTGACAAACTTTGCCTTTACATATGATGAAATTACACATTTTGTCTTACAATGGAATAGCATGATAGGCCAAATTTTTTTAGAGCATTAGCAAAGGTTGCAGGCAGGACAGCCAGGGCAATGGCAGAAAACAAAGACTTCAAGTGTATTTCCTAGCAATATGACTGTGTGAAACCTGAGACCTCCAAACAGCATAATTAATAGGCCATTACTGAGCCATCTTACCCCGCAGGCTTTGATCTCAATGCACAATTTTGTAGGTCTAAAGACACTGTTTTATCTAAAGGCAGTTGGGGGATAAAGTACTTTACTTAAACGTTGTTCACTGCATTCCCTTACTCTGAAATGTGGATCAGATAAAAAATGCAATAGGATCATGTTACCAGGATCAGCAAAAACGCAACAGCATCATCATCACACACCTCTGCCCCATTCATTGGGAAAAATCCATTCAGATCTCAGGAACAAAGGTCTGAAGACGTTCTGCTAGTGGTGTGACATGGTATGAACAGATGAAAAGACTTCTAAAAAAAAGCTAGGTCAAGCTAAGAAATGATTTTCGTGAGTGACACAAACATATGAAGTCAAAGACAACAAATCAAGCAGAAGCTTTTGATGATGAGGCAGCTGTTTGGTATCTGCAGCTGTACGACTGTCTTTCCCCCTGCATATCAAACACTGTGGGCTGAATTATCATACTGGAATCCTGTCAAAGAACTTTTATCATTCTAATTCATTTGCCAAAAATCTACAGCTGTGGCCATTTTTTATAATGAAGAAAAAAGAAAAAGGAAGAAAACAACTGAAATCAGTGTTGCATGCATTCAGAAGACAGCACGGTTCAGTTACTACTCAGGGTGAGAGGGCGTTACTATTTACAGGATGAATGAGCAACCTGCAGCTACAGATAAGACAAAAATGAGTTCTATAATCTTTTTAAACAGAACATTTACTGTAACTGGTAGACAAAGCAGAATGTATCATGAAACTAGTACAGTTTTGTTAACACAATCCTATCACAATTATACTTCTGTAAGTGTTTGGCACATATCTTGGCGAGTGCCAATATCTCTGCTGATTTTACAATGTCCACCTGTGGCGGGCGGGAAAGTAAAAGCACCGTGACATACGGCATTCCAGATTAGCGTTTTAGCTCATTAGCATGGTGACTCAAAGGGTCACAATCCTAATCTCAAGATTTACCAATTAATGGCAGACACAGTGGAGGTGGAGACTGGGACAGCCAGTTTAAACCGCTCCAATCTCCCCCGGCACCTTTTAAACCCACTATCTAGACAATACAGGTGGCACCTCCCACACATGAAGCATGTGTGGGACATGGTATATGCAGTGGAAGAAACAGTCATCAATAGGGTAAAGACCTGATTCGATTTAGTACTCAAACATAAGGAAAACAGAAACAGAATGTGGAGGAAACAGCTGGTGGAGATGCTTAGAAGTTCAAGAACATCACAGGGTTGATCTTACTGTACCTTCAGGAAACGGGTTAGGCTGGACCACGACAAGGAAGGCGTGCATCATGTTAAATAAAATCCCAATGGCCCCAGGCTCGTAATAGGCGACGGTATCATAAACCCCGGAGGGGACGTAGCCGAAATCCAAAGTTCTCCGCGCTGGAGCAGAAGGAGCGCCCGACTGACTGTCCTGGAGTTGCCCGGACGTCAAGCCCCAGCACAGAAAGATCAGTCCCGTTTTCCACATCATGGTCTGTTACAGTGTTAAAGGAATTCCAACTGAAGAAAATCTAGGTGTTTTAAAAGCTAGAAAAGATAATCATGGAACAGAACACAGTAACGAGACTGAGAGAAGATAGAGGGAGATAGACCGCAGGTATCAAGTCCTGCTGTCCGGCGAATGCTTCATGATGATCATGGTTCCCCGCTCAGAGCGGCTCCTGCAGGTTCACGGTGCGACCCTGTTTCTGTCTGTCAGCCTGTCAGATGCCTTGCGATAATAAAACGGATGAGAGCAGGTTTAGGTACTATACCCTTTATGCGTGCGCTTCCCCTCCCCGTGCGTAAATGCTCTGTACTCCGGAGCTGTCGGTGCTCCGCCTGTCGGGTGCTGGTGACAGTGCAAATCAGAGACGCTGTGATTTAAACCCAGTCCTCCTTTCTAAGACTGGTTAAAAATGTCTAATTTGTAATTTCCATTTGTCTGTATTTTTTCACCCAATAGCACAAAGAACAAAGTTTCCTCACGTTTAAAATTCCTACATTTTTAAATATTTATGAGTTAAATATATGCTTTGACTTTATTCTGCCACCAGCAATTTATATAAAATATAAATTTGATATAATATGTATATCAAAATACATCTGTAAATGTTTTATGCAGGCAGAAATTACTATATTACTATACTATATTTTTACTTCTTAGGAATGTACATTTTCGTGACACCATCATACACCATTTCAAAGATGGAAATCAAAGTTAGTTTCACAAAAGTATATTACAAATCACATGTTAGGCTAATCACCTACGGTTAGTTTAATTCACATCGCTTTGGTCTGAGTGGATATTGTCATTTTTCTTCACGTCTTTGTTTTCAACAAAACTGGCAACTTTTGCTTTCTCTAATTAAAATGAACTGGAAAGGTTCTGCTATAATTTTGGTTATTTTTTTGGTTATTTATAAATTTTCCTATACAAAAAATCACCATGGTAACCACACAGCTGCAGAGGCGTTTGATAGACATGACAGGTGGAACATTATTATTGACAAACTAATGTTATGATGCTAGAGGACAGATTCCTTGATTAACACTTTTTGTTGGTCCTGAAACAACAAGAATCCCTAACTCTTAACTGCCCAGATATTGATCCAGAAACATGTCTTCTTATAATAAGGAGCTGCTGGGGTTGAAAATGTGAGAGCAGCTGTTATGTGAGAAGCAGACAAAGAGGGTTTTCATTTCAAACTTTCCTATTTGTATATCTCCTCATTGCTTGTAGCCTTTCACTTGGTACTGTATCTACCCTTAGCCTAACAAGTTCACCCACTGAGTGGGTTTGAATCTCCAACATGACTTATTTTCCTCATATGTTATTAAGACATCAATAAGATATGTAAAACATTGCTGAAGCAATACTTTGTGCATATATCTGAATGAAGTACATTGAGTGGGCTTTATATTAAAATACTAATCCGCTTAATGTGTCATCATAGGCCTAACTAATTCCACATAATAATCCAATAACAGGCATTATTCATAACTGACATGGTTCAGCCAGTCCTCTGTGTCACCTCTTACTCTGCATGTTCAAATGGTCCAGCAAGGCTGTGATGACAGTCTTTCTTACTACAGTGAGACCTTCATGCACAAGGCACAACATTTCTCCGCTATATTCTCGGAAACAACCGCTTATTCATTAAGAATGTCAGGGAGGTGCAGAATGCGGTGTATACATGATATCAGAACAGGAATTCCTATGATTAAATTCTCTTTCTTGTTGTGGATTAAAGGATTCTGTAAAGAATGCTAGTGGCGCAGAATGTTTAGTGTGTCAAACATTTTTGAACAAAAGCAAAATCCAATGCTGCTTAAATCCTGACAGTCTGTTTGTACAAGAAATTATTCAATTGCACCATGCAAGCAAGCAGTATAGAGCATCAATGGCCAAACACAAGGTAGTTTGGCAAAATGCTGTCATCAACATACCGATTTAGAAATGAAGTGTTATTAAATACATATATTTCCTTAAATGTAATATAGACACTCTAAAGTAAAACTGCAATTTCTTTATTCTAAAACCATCCAGTTGCCTTAGAAACAATCAACTGCTCCATAATCCCTGCCAGTATCTCAGCATCAGGTTGGGTATTTGGCATCAACCAGACATTTGGAGGTGTGGTTGAAGGACAGGGATGTTTGCAGTGGGTGAGCGATTGAGGTAAATAGATTACCTCACAGAGATAGTGTTGGAGACAGATGACTGAGGCTGGATTACTTGCTGTCTGTACATGCCTGTGGATTCTGTAGAGGAGGTCACTCAGTGGCAGATTATTGTCTCAGACTGTCAGTTATGTGGATGCTGTTTAAATACCTGAGAAAGAGAGAACGCATTCTGCATGACAGACCATTAAAGCCATTTTACTATTGGGTCAGTATACATTTCAGGGACACTTATAAATCTGAAGTGCTACTCTAAGTAAAAACATGGAAAACAAATGGCACAAATTACAAAACAACTTTTATTTGCTGTCCCAAAATGAGCATTTCCATTACATAAAATAAAACGTTTGGTCCTCAACCTGTAAGTATGAAACTACATTTTAGCATTGCTTGAGTTATGGCATATTCTAAAAATAAATATTGTAAACAACAGAACAGAAAACCTGTGCAACCATACCAAGAAATTCCCAAAAATAGTGATCTGATTTTTACAATGACAATAAACTAAATAAAATATACATATGTTTAAATTATGAACATTTCAAATCTAAGTAACCAAATGTTCTCAAAATGTTTTGTCAATAGCCAATTAAAGACACTTGGCTTGGTACCTCTTCACTGCACAACTGGAGTTCAATTCAAGACGGGTTGTACAGATTCACATTTTGTTTTGACATTCACATTTCAGTTTCCACATTGCAAAATCAAGTTACAAGCACAGCTATAAAACTTTATGAACATGGTATTAAATTGATTATAATTTAACACTGAAACCAACAAACAGTAATTATATTAAACAATATCATTTCTCAGTATATGATTAATTTAAATTTCAAAATGTACTAACAAAGTGGATTCAAAAAAATAAAACGGCTCTTATTTAACTGGTACACAAGTTCATGCTCTTCCATGGCTGGTGTAAACATGCGAATGTCATACAAAACACAAACAAACAAATATTCCAATGTACATCTTAAGACAATGTGGTAATTCAGTGCAAATTCAGCTGGTTTGGCACCCTAAGGACATTTAAGACAAACTTCAGAGCTGAATAATTAAGGGTTTTGGCATTTGAGAAGCCAACCCTTCCCAACCCTTCCCTGTCTGACAGTCTGTAAAATGTACTGTATCTGTTAAAATAGTTTTCAATCAAAAGAATGATTTATTTGCCAGTCTGATTAATGTCTAACAGCAACATCATTGGCAATCCTGTTAAGCATTATTATTTTGGACCAAAAACAGATGAATAAATACTTTTGTAAGTTGTGGCATAGATTTAAATAACATTTATAGGTTAACAACTTTTCTCTAATATCTTTATTAAATGATGGTATTTAGTTTCCACTCAGACTGTGTTTGAGTGGGTTGACAAAGACTAATTGGTAACAAGTTCATGCCACATTTAACTGTAGAGAATGTTCTTTCTCTGATAAGGTGTGACAGAGACAATTCCTGAAGCCATATACACTAAATTGTAAGTCTTAAATCTGCCAGATTGCCAATGGCAAAAATACTCTTTGTCTTCATCTGGAATGCTTTACACTTCCTGCCTCCTTTGGTAGATATTCGGCGAAGCAAATGGGATAAGAGGGAAAATTAATTTTCCCGTTAGAGATAAACAGAACTATCATTTTCGGAGGAACCCTATGGGCTCAAAAATCCTTTGCCATGATGACAGACTCTGAAGATTCTCAACTTTCATTCCTGAGCAGTTACTATGGTGATGGGTTTAGAGTTCACCCAATTCGGTTGCCACATATTGTGAAGCGGTCAATCTCCAGTAGGTCTTTTTTTGAGGCTCTGTGTTTAAGTTCGGTGGTCGATTCTGGTGCCTGGCTGGTGCCCTCCTCTGGTATAGGGCTGGAATCTGGGGGCGGATCAGCGGTCACCTTAGTGACAGGGGGCGGAGCTTGGGGGAAAGGCCCTACCCTTGGGGGCGGTTGCTTGGTGATGGAGGTGGATGAAAGCTGAACTTTAGGTGGACCTGAGATAAATAACAAAAAAAAAAATTCATTCCTGTTCCACAAAAACACTGATAGAATATTCCCCTTAATAACACAAGCAGATGTTACCTGAGGGTGAGGGAGATTTGGCCTGGTCAGCTTTCCTGGGATTTTGTTTTGGGGTTTGAGCAGTTGGTCTGTTAAACAACTTCCCCTCCATGTTGGCTTCCTTTACATAGCGGCAGGCTTTTCCCAGCAGAACTATACTGTTCAACACTTTCAGTGTAATCAATCTGCAGAATTAGACCCAAACAATAAAAAATAATATGAAAGTGCCCAGCAGAGTATGACTTCTAAAGAATCTGTTCACAGACTTGGTAAGCTAACACACAGCAGGAGAACAGTATTAATCATTTAAAGTAGGTCTGTTGAGAGCTGGCTGCATGCTGAGGGAAATGTCACAAATTTACATGATGTGATGCCAACATTCGTTAAAATTTTTTACCCGAGATAAAAGAGGAGCAGACAGACAGATGAGAGAGCGCCCTGGATCTTTACTGAACTTATCACCACTCGAATCAGCTGACGGAGAAAAAATAAGAACATTATTACCAATATCACTGTATCCCATGTGCTACATGTTAATAATCTGGAACAATAACTGTGTAGTTAACTATATTTTTATTTGTGTGTAGTAACAACTGATGTAGCTAAAAACAAAGTAAAAACTCTTCTCACCAGCACAGCTAGAGGCAAAGGAATGAAGCCCATCCGTCTTGCCACTGAATCGCTGTAGTCTGTATATGCCTGCTCGAGAATACAGCAGATTTGAGTAAGGTGTTTGTTATAATTGGACTTTAAAGCATTTTTTGCTATTTATGGAGCCTAGGCTGGCACCTTTTAAAGCCTGTCATTTTATATTACACACAACAAATGCACACTTACATTCTGTTGACGACTGCTGACAAGCTCAAAGGCCAGACTGGCCTTATATTCACTGTAGACCTAAAGACAAAACAGGACAAAGTTCATATGTAGAGACACTATTTAGGGTCATACTAGTGCAGCTCGTGTAGGAGCCTAAATGCACTACGGTGTGAAGTGAGAAGCTTTGACAACCAGGTAAAACTCAACGGCTCTTACATCAGCTGTGATGTCATTAAATTTAGTGATGAAGGCGTGCTTGATGACATCAACGGCCACCTCAGAAGTGATCACCATAAAGACGTCAGGAAGCAGCACCCAGAAGTGATCTGTAGACAAGATCAAACAATAAGCAGAACATCAATATGAGTTAAACATGTACCGCCATCATCATGATTCTGCTTGAAGTTGTTTACTTTTATGGCTTTAAAATAAACCAACTACTAGACTACAAAAGAAGATTCCACTTTAAAGACGCCTTTTAGATCAAGACTATTTTTCATCTGAGCCTAAATCCAAATCCAGACCTGATTTCCAGGCAAACTGCTCCATGTTCCTCAGACAAACGATGAGGAGCAATACGTAATGGGTGAACCTCTCCTTGATATCTGCAAACCAGAAAATAAACTAAACATGAGCAACACAACGGCATACTGCACATAGCTTTTGGTTTACTGCATTCATACTTTTTCTGCATGTTTTCCAGCAGGCTGTGGATGAATAGCAACTTGCGGGATTATTTCATCACAGTGGTTTGAATGGACGACCACAAGGCTTAGTGGTCGCTGGTTTATGTTTGTATGGTAGTAAATAGCAGCAGGGAGAATAGGTGCTGATTACAGTGTATAAGTTGGTCTTTCATAGAGGACAGCCTGCTGGAGGAAAGATGCTCTCAAACTGCACCAGTCTGTCAGCATCTCACTGAATGTTATCAGAAAACCCTTGAGAGCTTAGATTAGCATTTCAAAAAGATACTACAATGTTTCTGAGTCAGCCCACACTTACGTTCAGGACTGAAGCTTCACCTGCACTTCTGTCAAAATGTGTCTTATAAAGATGACATAAACCTTTTAAATTCAAGTTATTTTAAAGAACCAGAACTACTGTGAGGCAAACTGCTGTGGATATAATTCCTGTATATAATCTACATAATAAAACAGATCATTCCTGTTCTCAAATCTGATTGGATGAGGGAGTTCCATGAGTGCTAATGTAACTGCTTTGTATCACTCTGTCACAGCAACAGTTGAAACAACACTATTACAATACTATAGAGTTATTGACTTTGTATTTTTCCACATCATGGCAATCTGTTTACATGTGTAATGCATGACTATGAGAAATTTGCCATGCAATGGTTAATGTGACTGAGACTCTGGGGCCTTGACTCACCGCTGTTAGACATCTGGAAGAGGTTGTTCTTCTCAAACTTTTTAAACACACTTCCCTTGATTTCCACAAACTGAAACATGAACAAGCACAAAAACCATTCAATTTCCATAACGGCACAATTTAATTATTCTGGTTGAGAGGATTCTGCAGTTTGTGTGTGTAGTGTATACATGTGTTCGTTTTTGCACATATTTACGTTGTTGGACATCATAATGGTAAGCAGTGATTTGTTATGCGAGTTGAAGGCAACATTGAGCGTTGAGGCCTGAACCATGATGAGAATGGCATGAAGAACTGAGACGAAATTACACTGAGGAAAATAAAACACTGAACTTCTTATCATATGTTTTTTTATTGAACCTTTAATTAGAATAAAATCTGTACTTAATGCATAAATTTGTTTAATGCTGTGTTCTAAAGAAAACTTTCCTCTTCCTCTTCCTATCCTGTCTCCAAAATCAGAACTATTCCTACTTGTAAATTTAGCTTTGTAGACTAGGCTTGTTGGATCTTCTGGCAACATGTTCAAAGCATCTGCTGAATGAATAAAATGTAAATTTAACATGAACATTTTTCTCATGATGTCACCATAGAATGATGATGGCTCATGGATCGCTTTTAGTAGAACTCGAACCAGCAACCATTTGGTTACAAGCCCTGGAACCCAATTTTCTTTATTGACTGACATACTCAATCTTTTATCTATTTTTAGTAATAATCACACTAAATTACAACCCTGGGTCAAATAGTTAACGCTTAATAAAACGTTTGCAAAATTGTAATGAACGTATTGATCTCTGTAGCCTGTATTATAAAAGGATACAGACATAGAAGACAGCCATGAAGAAATGAGGAATGACACCAATGTGGGCTCTCTTCTGAGTCTTTGGCTCGGTGGCCGTCCAGTAGAGAGCGTCCAGAATGTCCTGCCCGAAGGACGAGAAGAGACGATCTGCCACCTTAAGATGAAATCACACTTAAAACAACACACATCAGACATAATCCAGATGATGTACCTGCTGGTTGGAGAGCAGCTGTGTGATACCTCCAGCATGTTGTAGATGATATAGAGTTTGATGACTGACTGACCCCGGATCAGGTGGTACATCATGGCATAATCCACATAGTGCATCATGAAGTAACAAAGCACCATGATTAAACCTTTCAGCAGGTCACACACCTGAGCAGGCTGCAGGAACCGAGAGCCACTGACAAACACACAGACACAAAACAAGCCCAATAAATGAATAAAAATAGCACTACGACTGGAAAATAACACCAACTGTGATCATTACAGACATCAGTTTCAAAACACCACCACACTGAGTAAAAGGTCTAGTTATGTGTTATTTTCCACACTACCAAAACCCACTTATGTGTTTTTTTTCAACTTTGGTAGTGGAAAAGACATATAAATTCAGAAATTGGACAAAAATCATAAGCTAACACTCCTGCTAACACACTATTTGACATTGTTTCTAAACAAATTAAACTAATGAGAGTAAGAAGAGTGTTCATCACTACACAAAACAGCCCATGGTTGAAGAAACACAGAGGAAAAATACCATGAAGAACTGAAAAACCAATGCAGATCTTTGATGCGCTGCCTTTGATGTATGTGCAATGAGAACAGAATCAGTTGTGTATTGACATCTATTACACATTGCTGGTTTTACAGTCAAGACCTTTAACAGAAGACGAATGAACACATGGAGGTGTGCAAATGTTTTGGTTGTGGGTGGGAGAATAAAAAAGGAAAAACTCTCATTTTCACTTGAGGCATCACACTCCTACTCGCTAGAAGGAACCTGCACAAACATTTTTAGAAACATGTTTATGTAGGCTAAAAACAACAACAAACAGCTGCAAAAAACACCAAATCCCAGACAAAAGTCTGGCACCAGATCAATGTAATAACTGTACTTTACACAGCAGCCTAAAGTAAATGCAGCAAGTCACAGACAGACCACATAGGATTCTGGGTGTGTCTAAGCATTGTCACTCGCTAAACATGTACAGGTCTGATTTGCTTGCATACAGACAGCTATAGAAGGCCATGCGGTCCCGCAGGACTGATGCCAATCTTATATCAACCAAAGTCAGAAAGATCTTTATTACACGGTGTGCATTGATGCAGCAGCATAGAAAGCAACATTTTTGCTTTGACAATTTACCGTTATAAAAAACTGTGGTGGTAGTACCATGGTACAGTGATGGTATGCCATGGTACTTTGATACATGCCATAGTACTAAATGATACCATATTCATAAATGATGCTGTTTACAAGTATTACTTTAAAGAATACCACGGTACATTTTGGAGACTTTTTATACTTTTAGGCTTTTATACTTTGTGTTTTCTAAAATTAGAAAAATGATCAGCATAATTTTGCAATTCTAAAAACAAAGGGATGTCATGAGGACTCTTTGTTTTTATTTCAAAAGCAGAATTAATGTACTTGCTGAGGATAATTACGAGACTTTAAATACATAATGCATCACACAAGAACACAAAGTAACGATCTTTAGACTTCCTAAATGAGCAACTCATACAAAATGTTCTATTTATTGAAAATTGACAGCTGGGACACAGTCATTCTCTCTGCAAGCAAAGTCTAAACAAATATATTTGCTTTCATTTGCACAAGCCTCTGCATTGTAATAAAGGCTTTCATCCTTTCCATTTCAGATTCTTGTAAAGAGGGAGTCAAGCACGAAACAGCAGCAGAATTTTAATGCTGATTTCAATTATTTTAATTCTGCAGAGTAACTCTTGACTAGTTTGCCGCTACTTAAAAAAACTCACATTCATTGCAAGTGACAGCCAATGTCTTAAATTTTTACAGCAACCTCAATGAAAACTGTCAGTTCTTTAATGACATTTAAATAAGGATATTTCTGGATATAATCTACGGGCTCCAATATGTTGAAGCTGGAGATATGACCATGAGGTATTAATACAATTTTAAAGTGTAGCTAAGAATTTAAGTTTCCAGGCTCTTAGCTCTGAGGATTAAACCTCTTTGCAGTTTAATTAAAATGTTTAGAAACAGCCGCTATAAGTTGAGGTCTACGCCAAACATCCTTGCTGAAAAGACACCTTAAACCAGCCTGAGGTTTGCTGGTCTTAGCTGGCTAGTAAGATGGTGATGGTGTCAAGGGATTTTTTTAATAAAACCAGCTAAAGACCAAGTTGACAGGACTGATAGACAACACAGACCAGCTGTTAAACCATTTAAAACCAGCAAACTTTAGTCCTGCTGAAAAGACAGGCTTTAAAGTAAAAGTTCACTCACTCTAAAGGTATCCTGAAGGAACACAATTGGAGTTATGTTAAATTATATCCTGGCACTTCCTAGCTTTAAAATGGCAGTAAATGGTGCTTGAGATTTTGAAGCATCAAAAAGTACATCCACCCATCATAAAAGTAATCCATACAACTCCAGGGGGTTAAAAACGTGCCTTTTTAACTAGTTTCTGTGTAATAGCACCTCTGTGCTACACCATACACACAGGCACATGCAACTATTTTTCACACAGTAAACACATGCTCTTCAGTTATCAGACATACGCAACAACCTCCCTTGCCAACCACTGACATTTAGAATAACTGTGTCATCATATCATGAGCTGAACCATTTAAGAGTGATGAAGAATTATTACCGATCAGCAGCACAAACATACTGCCAAACCTGCAAATGATACAGTGACATGCTCATTATAAAAAACATATGACTCATGGACACAGGATGGAGTATGAGATTGTTTGAGGTGGGTCACAGTGAAGACAGGTATCCTACCTGCTCCGTCTGCAATAAGGGCAAACATTGGCGCTAATGAGAGGAGGAGAGGCACACATTAGAAATTCAATAATCATATGCACTTGTTCATTACGAACATGGCAGTTAATATAGAGAAAGTTAGATCTGGTTGGAATTATTAGTTAGTTAAATTACTAGCTAGAGTTAGTTGTCTGACATTATTTAACTGTATTTTCACATTACATTATGGTTTTTATCATGTAAATAAAGTAAATCTGTCTTGCGCCGTGGGCTATATATAATAAGAGTAGTGATGCATTTCCACTTTCACACAGTATAGCCCTGGTACACATTGACAGCAACTGTTATTTCAGTTTACTGATGGTTGCATGTAGGCATTTCTACTGCTGGATCCAATTCAGTTCGTGATACACTGACATCACTTCCACTGGTAGCCCTAACACTGCATCACTGCACTTCTGCATAAAGTTAAACTCTGTTCACGTCAAGAGTTTCTGTAACTCATGTCACTTCAAACTGCTAATTCACACTGAAAATGAGTTCTGCTGTTTTGATGCTGTAAATTAGTGTCAGTGTGTGAATTCTTCTTTAACTGGTTTGTGAGGATTCTCATTTAAAGTAATCACGGTGAAATTTAGTCTTTAAAACTTCACTCATTTCGTTTTGAAGAAGCTGTGCCACTCATTTTAATAGCTTTTTTAGTTGTAAGATGCTGAATGATTGAACCTCTTCAAACCTAATCTAGTTGTAATGAATACATTTCACAAGACATACATTTGAGCTTGTTTTTGAAGGAATTTTGATGTGCGTTACCTGAGGCCACAGCAGGGGACGGTTAACAACCTCAGGAAGGCCAGCAGAGTTCTCAGAGGCAGCAGAGTGAACACATACAGAAAGGCATCCAGGCACAGGAAGAACCCAAAGAACATCAACTGCAGCAGGACATAAACAGTGATGCAAGCATCATCAGAGAGAAAACATGGTCTGTATGTTTTGTTTGCATTTAGTCGTATTATAATGACATCACAGTGACATCATCTTCTTCAGAAGGCCCTTAACCCTGTATCCTTATGCTTCACTTGCTTCAGCATGCTAAGGCGTGTGATGTCAGGAGGGGGGGTCTGAATATGTCTGTCAGCGCTATGTAACCTTATAAACTTCTTTACCTTCAGGGGCACTCCTTAGTTTAAAAGCGAGACCATTAAAATCAAATAAAATTTTTTAGCATGCATCACAAGCAACTGGCTCTTAAATCACTGAGTGTGAACTTTGGTTGGGGGGGGGGGTTTAGAGGGGGTGCTTCTAAGGAGCCCTCTAAGAAAGAGAAAAAAAAAGATAAATCACGATTACAAAGAACTTGACCCCTACCTGCTCAGAAGAAATACACTGGGTGACAGAAACCATTCCGAATTCAGGAAATTGGAAAATTATAAGGAAGCCTAATTTCCAAGACTTCCAAAATGACCAGATAAAAACTAAGGACAGTAAAATTTTTGGAGCAATGCCACTACCTATTCTCTTACCGGTGCATTCTAAACACAATAGACTGTTTCCAGGTCAGTACCTAAATGTGGTCTCACTTGTGTCTTAAGTATTTGCTGAGGTTTAGGGGCGGAGCAGCTTCAAGGTCACAAAGCAGTCTCTGTGTGCGCATTCCTCAACTGTCAATGCATGCACAGCATATTACACAAACCTACCATGTGGGCCAACCTACTCTTCAGCTACAGTATGTGCATCTAAAAATGCAATATTAACATTTGCAATTAGACATACTTCCCACTACAAGAATCATTACATTATTATTTAAATTCTATAAATTGTTAAAAATAAATTATGCTTGTCCAAATGAAGCAGTTTTTTTATAGCCTAATATCACCATCTAGTGGCAATGCACAGCACAACGCTTTCTATGGCTTTTTAAGAACAGGGAGGACTGTTGTGCTCTATTTAGTCTATTTAATGATACAGCACAATCAGCTCAATTTAGGAAGTGTTACCATGTTTAAAGAGCTTGTTATTTCTGTGGCATTGGAGTGATCAATCAGGTTTGGGTAAATAAAACACAGCTTGAACCAATACTACTGTCTCAGAGGATTTAAACACACACAGAGCAATTTTAGAAGTAACACAGCGCAACAGTGTTTACACTTTTTGAGGGAAATCAGCTTATGAATGGCTCACTTATAGTTGTGCTATATTTAATTATTGGTATTTTGCTTTTTTTTCAGCAACATCCTGTTCTTTAAACTCTTGTGCATAGCATTTTTTAAAACATTTTAAAGTATGTTAAAAATAACATGTTTTAAAAAACAACAAATAAAATTTACATTACATTTAGGCATTTGGCAGACGCTTTTATCCAAAGCGACTTACATTGCATTATACTACACATTGATCACTATACATTGAGTATGTGCAATCCCTGGGATCGAACCCATGACCTTGGTGTTGTTAACACCATGCTCTAACCACTGAGCTACAGAAAAGCAATACTTTCATGAGTTTATCTAAATAACAAATAAAGCCATGGGATTGTAAGCATGATTTACAGTTTTTTTTATCAGTTTTCATAATCAATCATAATGGGTATGCACTCAAATAATACAATGACAAACTAAGTTCTGATCTTTATTTACATAATTGGTGTTCTCTCGAAAAGAAGTGGGCTCTTCTGTGATACCTACCCTCTCCAGCTCTCTGGGGACCCTCATGCAGGTATACACTCTCTCCCTCCGCTCAGTGTACTTTGCCTCATTGTGTTCCAGAAAGTAGCCTCTGGTCAGCTCCGCACACATGAACCTCAACAGAGAGGGCTCATCAGGGTCCTCCACATCTGTGTTATAGAGAGAGAGGATAATAGTGATTTTGATATCGATAACCCAAGTTATTTGTGCAAGCTGGTTCTTTCCTTACATTCATTTTAATTTAGAAGCTGAGCCCATGTCTGTTACAAGGGCAGGGACAAAGGACACTTTAAGTGGGCATTTTAGTGCGCAATTCTCTTTGGGTCTGTTCCTATGACCATGCCTATCAGAACCAAATAGCCTGTTTATATGAGATATGTTTGTTGTATGTTTGTCCCCTTAAGAGCCCTGAAAGCTCTTACGTTAGTCGTCCAATGAGCACTTTAAACTGTAGTCTTGTTTTAATTGCTGGTGCACAGATTTATAATTGAAGAACATGTGTGGTCCCCGGTAACTTGTAGTAACTGTCAGTAACAGTAACGGAACTGGTAATGCTTCCGTCAAAGCTAGCAAGCTATTGATCAGAACAACATTTAAACAATAGATATGGACATAACAGAGAGGGGCACAGATAAATGAGTCATGTAAACTAAGACATGTTGGAGTCTGAAGGCGAAGGTCAGTTGTCAGATTCTTGAGCTCACCTGAGTGCTCGCGCTGCTCGTCTTTAACTGTGGGTTTCTCGTAAAAACCAAGAGTTTCCGTCATTTCTACCATCGGAGCAGTGATGTTTGCTGTCCCCAACCTTAATGCACCGTCCCAGGAACATTTGACCACTTTGTGATCGTCATTTTCAGGATCTTTTTCATCTGACAACCCAACACCAAGCGAATCCGCCATCTTCGTCGTGACGTCATTGCGCTCGCACGTGATATTGCAAAACAAATATAAAGAGAACCAACGACAAAGAGACTAACGCAATAAAATAATGCATGTATCAAAGATAACTATATAAACAGATATTATAGGGAGATTATAATAGAAATTATAGTACCCTTCTGAACTTTTGAGAGGTAAAACTGAAATCATAAAACAATAACTGCCATTTATTAAATGAAAATTACAAAATTCTAACCTTCATTAAAGCATAAACGTATTACAATAAAATAAACAGGTATTACCAAATGATTACTCTGTAATTAATTTGCTAAAGCATATCTAGTATTTACGTTTTTTGTAACTTTGGGATAATTTCGAACACATGATGGCGTTATTGAGACCTTTCGATTCTTTAATTGCGTTTACAAACAAGGGGAAAATAAAAACGCGTTAGATACCCGGTTCTTGTTCAAACTTACCGCTGTATTGGATTTTAAGTATACAATGGATAGGATGTAGATGGACAAAGACGTGCAGTACTTCCCAAACCAGGCCAAAGCAATAAAGAAAACAATGTTTGCCAGTTTTGTAGGCCTCCTGTTTGATGACAGAATCAAAATTGATTGTTTATTTAAAAAAATAACCCTAGTAGGGGGAGCCAAATATTTAGACAAATGGTTTTGTAAGCACAATTTATTGGCACACAAAATGGCAAAGCATACATACAAGACTTTGGATAAGACACAAAAAACAGCTCTGCTAAATATATTACAAACTGCAGAGTTCCAGTAACACAAGATTCATACAGTGGCTGGCTGAGATTGTGTGTCTTTTCATTTTGTTGGTTTTGGAAATACCTCAGACTCTTGAGTTGAATATGTTTTGTAATGATAAAATACAGAAACGGAATAAACTGATCAATTTAAAAACATATTTGGCTGTTTGTCAATATTATCATTACAATCCAGTTTTTATGTTATTACAACCATTAAAGCAACTCTTAAAGGGACTTACTGCAGTTTTGAAATCCAATGCATTATAATAGCATAAACATCTTTTTACTCAATTTAAAAAGAGGCTGTTTTCATATATGTTAAAAGTAGAAGCCAGCCACAATGAATGTTATTTAAACTTATACAAGCGAATAAAATGAATTTGTGGTCTGACTCTACTGTAACTTGTTCTTAACTTTCTTAATTCTCAGTATTATGTTTCATTCTTGAGCATGAAATCTATTATTTTCGGGAGAAAAACATGGCAATCTAGATTCAAACAGCTGTAATTTATGTCAAGACTAAAAATGTAAATTACATCAGATTAAATGGACTGCATTTTCCCCAAAGTCATATAACCCTGGTTACTGTGCTTCCAAATGAATAACCAAAGCACAACATGACTCAAAAGTCTAGAAATAAATGAACATTTTACCCATTTCAAAAGATCATGCAGAAACATATTATATTCCAGTATTAAATAAGTCATTATAGGGAGAGGCGCAAACTTTGGACAAATCTGTTTGGACAGTATATGCCTGTCTGTCAACTCCTAATCTCTGCAGTACAGTACAAGGAGAACACAGAATAATCACAAATGAATAAAATAACATACTGACTCGGTAAGAAAAAAGGAATATTTGGATGAAAGCCCAATCTGTAAATGGCAACTGCCAATGTTTTTTCTTATATGTAAGCCAAAGACCAAAGCTGTCTTTGTTAATACAGTCTGTTGTGTTGAAGGAACGCATGGAGGTTCGCTTTTAATTGTAAGCTGAGGCAAAAAGACAATAGCCAAACGAATTTCCAATAAAAATGCAAATGTTCAGGAATTGGGCTCGGTGGATGCCTTTGCAGGTCCATTCTCCAGTGAGAAGACAATGAGCATGACCATCTCTTCAGTGACAGGTTGTGGTTACCGACTGGAGTCACTATGGAGATGTGTGCTTAAGTGCGAGACGGACAGTAGTTTTTACATTGATTATTAGGCTAAAGCTGCCCCAGATTCAGGTCTCACGTGGTAATGCAGATTTTCTCTTTAGATAAATTTCAGCCTTGCTAAAGTCAGGTTCATCCAACAGTCACATTTCCTTAGCTTTTCAACCTAGCTAGATGATTTCAAAAGAATCCAGTGAGCAAATATTGCTGCCAAAATAAGGTCAGTTTTCTTAAATGTCACTCAAAATACGAAGCAAAATCATCAGTTTCTGGTGAAAATGGATGACATCATTAACACCGTGACATGGGGTTTACATCATCAAGGGTAGAAAGTGAGGTCAGAGAGAGAGCCGCCCTGGTGGTTTAACAGGCATTGCTTTAGATGTCTCCTATTGAGAGGGCTGAGAGGCCGTACTCTCTGGCTTGCTGTCCTGCCCTGTGGGTGGCTTGCTGTTCCACGGGCTGTTGTTGCCGAGTGCTGGCGAGCTTGTGAAGTCGTCGTCATCGTCGAGGCCGTTGGTGGCGTCATATTGTGTGTTTTCCAGCCGTGTGATCAGACGCTCGTCCTCATCGCCAAACTCCCCACCCATTAGGGTGGGTTCACCCACCACCATTACATCCTGTTGACAACAGATAAAGCAGACAGCCACACAGTTAAAATACCAACAATATAAGAATCCCAAGGTCTTACCCAAGTTTCATACTTGAAGAAATGTTTTTTTTTTAATTGGGGAACAGTTAATATTGACAGGGTAAATTTAAGGAATTACTTTGGAGCAGCCCGGCCCAGACATATATCAGTCAATACTAACCATGTTGGACAGTATTGAAAAAAATGGGCTGTTTGATTTCAAGTCTTAATGTGTGTGAGATAGTCTGATATCTAAAAACTAAAGACAATTACATGAGCCCATAAAATGGTTGGATAAGAAAAGGATTACATACTTCTATTAAATATTCCAAATATTCCAAATATTTATATATACATATTCAAAAATGTGTGCTGCTTGGTCATGTACTTCCTGGCTGCATGCACCATCTGAGAAACTCCATTGATATAACTGGGAATGCTAATAAATAACTTTGTTAAAGTGTATCAGAACTTCTTGGTATGAGCAGCAGTCACAGCAGTATGCAGTTATGATCTCACTGAGGTTGTGCTTTCTCCATACCAGCAGATCTTCAGGTTACAGGTCATACTACCTACTGTGTAGTATTTACATCCGATTATACAATCAAACTTCCCTTATGGACAAA
>JAZGTI010007041.1:0-22337 GCA_036877585.1 Botia kubotai | reverse complement strand
TGGAGGCGCTGTTGTAGCTGCTGCTGGTTGGCTGCCCACTAGGCATAAGCTCCAGTTCTGCTTCCTTACCCAATTGATCCGTCAGATCAAGGCTCTTTTTAATTTGTTTGGGCTTCGCAAAAAACTCGGAAATGTGTTTTTGCGCCATGTTGTTCACTATGTTGTTCACTGTGTATTTTTTTATCCGCAATGACGGATGAGGACATGGTCATTGTCATTGTTTTTTCCCCAATGAATTTTAATGAATTTTCAAATTAATAAAATTAGTTTTATTTCATTTTTGTTACAAAATTTTAATTTATTTATTTTAACGCCGCATCCCCAGCACCCCCATTTTTTCTTTAGCTCCAAACTAGGGCGTGCTGCAGCACCCTCAGCACCCCTACTTCCTGTGGTAATGTATATATGTATGTATATATATCATTTGTTTTGTTGGGATTTTATATTACAGTAAAAGAGTAGCAAAGTCGTTTTATTTGTTGGTTTATGATCTGCATGATATGTATGGTATATTTTCACACATACTTCAATACAGCCACTAAGCACTACAATTTTGATCAGTTTTGATCCTTTGCACATGTGCACGTTTTATAATTACTCTACATGAAAATCTTTTGGTCATTTGAATTAATTTGATTACTTTTATGATTCTTTTTAAAAGTGATCCTGCCTGATCTTTACTTTTACAGTAAAAGAGTAGCAAAATCATTTTATTGATTGGTTTATAATCACGTTTTGGTCATCCATGTAGCAGCCTGTCATCGCAATAGAGGCATTGGACAATCCCAGGGTAAGTTTTACTTTATAATAATTATTAAGACAGTTTAAAAAATAAAATATTTATTACGTTTTCCTTGACTGATATACTGTATTACTAATGAAGACCAATTTCCACACGAAAATAAAGCTTTGCCACAGATAGTTGTTGTAAATGCTCAACAAAATTTATTATTCTAGTTATAAATATAATAATAAAAAACATGATTGTTATTGAAATGTAAATTAAGTGTAAATCCTATACATCTAACAATGCCTTTTTATGTATTATTAAGCTTTAGTATTTTTAGTAGGTAAAGGGATGGGGAGTGGTAACTTAGCAGTAAAAAGTACTCTGGAATATCATAATAAACCGGACGTCCAGTCAATTGGCCATCGTCTCACAATAAACATCATTTAGTGTGATAACATAATGCAACGCTTCGCATTGGAGTTATAATCACCTTGTTGTCATTTATTAGAATAATGAATTATGTTGAGCATTTACAACTAATAAATTATCTGTGGCAAAACGTTATTTTCGTCTTCATCAGTAATACAGTATATCAGTCAAGGAAAACGTAATACGTTTTTTTTTTTAAACTGTCTTAATAATTATTCACAAGTTCGCACTAACATGCAATCGTAAATTATCATTGATGCATATTTGGCGTGCTGTCTGGTGAGAGGGCTCCGAGCTCGGAATTTGGCCCGAACCCAGAGTACTCCCCCATTCTTGACTGAGGTAGATACCAGCCAAGAGTGAGGTGATGGGGTGGCGGAGGGATGCTGCGAGACTGTCATGTGACGGAGGGCTGTATATATGTCTATATATATGTGAATTTAGTTAATAAAACTTAATTTCACGAGTTCGCACTAATATGCAATCGTAAATTATCATTGATTCGTATTTGCCTTGCTGTCCGGGAGAGGAATTTAGCCCGAACCCAGAGTACTCCCCCAAACAGCCTGATAATTACCGGACAGCCGCGGGAAGAAAACCAGCCAAAAAAGTAAAGTGAATACAAGCGGCGCGAAGGCGTTCATATATTACAAAGCTGGACCGGAAGAACTCTCGCAGTGTCCGATGGGAGCTTGGAAAGCTCGCAGCGCCGGACAGGTAAGCCCCGTCAGCGGCCGAGTAGTGACAACATAATGAAGGCAAAGTATTAGCAATTAATAAATCAGCAAATTACGAAATTGGTTGATTCTTACGCCGGACTCGAAGGGTATTAAACGATACGTGGAAAATCCATCCAACATGAGCTACGACGGAGATGCTCACGACATCGGACGGGTAGGCCCACGCCTGCAATCGAAGGGGTGATGCCCACAGCATTTGGACGGGGGGCTCGACGGGAGGCAAAATTATTAAGAAATCATAGAGCAAATGGAGAAGGTAAGAAATGCCGTAATTGTTGGACAAAATCCAGCATATAGCTTCTGACAGGGTGTCGAATATAACGCACGGCGAAGTAGAATTTATTGCGCCAACGGACGCCAAACAAATGCCATAACTTTTGACTGATGGACATTAATTTGAAAGCTGCCGTTATGTCTACTTTTGCTAACCATGCACCGTGGTTTTTAATTATTGTTATTGCTTGGTCGATATTGTAATAATGCAGAGTTTTCTCAGAGAACAATAAGATTAATGCTAGGGTATGGAGAGTTATGAGGGGCCCAGAGATTTTTCCTCAATAATGTCCTAGTAGCCACGCCGATGGGGCTCTTATACGGAAACGTTCAAAAGGAGGCGTTTTAAAAGTGCAACAAATTATCTCCAGTATATCGACCAAATGCAATACAAAATTCTCGAAAGGACAGAATGCAATGCAGCTGGCAAAAGAGAGAGACAAGAGAGGAGACAAAAGTAAGACTGTGTTCAAGGAGGATTAATATGAGGAAAAGGGGCTGAGACTGCGGCCGTTTGCGGAGGCAGGAAATGGCTCCCGAGAGGGAAGGAGGAAGAGGCAAAAGAGAAGAGGGAGCGGAAGAGGCAAAAGAGAGAGGAGGGAGCAGGTGAGGCAAAAGAGAGAGGAGGGAGCGGAAGGAGGAAATGGTGGCGTGAGCTGCTAGTGGAGGCGTCCTCACGCTAGAGAATGCACCTGGAGTTGGGAGCCTGCTGCTGCAGCGGCAGGGCGCTAGAAGAGGACAGGGCGCAGCATGAGAGGCAGCAGAGGAAGCTGCAGGGTGTGAGGCCGGGGTTCGGCGGGCCTTGTTTGGAAGAGCAGATGAGACCGAGGCAGGAGGAGAGTAAACTGTTGATGGCAGAAATCGTACTATAAAGCTGTGTTTTATTTAGCTGTCTTCATAGTCCATTTTTTCTATTCCGGAAATGGTTGGAGGAGACTTTCCTTTAGCTCAGTGGTTAGAGCATGGCGTTAACAACGCCAAGGTCATGGATTCGATCCCAGGGATTGCACATACTCTATGTATAGTGATCAATGTGTAGTATAATGCAATGTAAGTCGCTTTGGATAAAAGCGTCTCCCAAATGCCTAAATGTAAATGTAAATGAGACGGAGTGAGATTGGAAAGGAAGGTCGGAAAGGAAGGTCTCCTCGTCCTCGATTAGTGGTAACAAAAGTCTACAGAATGTTTCACCCACTTGTTCATATACCAGACATCATACACCTGGTTGCTTATAAAGCACACCTCTCCTCAATACGCCGGTCAATTTGACCCTCATTCATGTTTCTATGGCAAACGGTGCAGGACGAGTTACATACCAAAGTTGTGTCAAAGTCGTTTGCAAGACAGAAATAACGATGCTTTGCAAGCACTAGGTTTAAATCCAAAAACAAAGCTTAAAGTTCTCCTCTGGACAGCAAATAAAAGCACATCGTTTAAATTTAACATTTATTATCCGATTAGAAATGCATTTTACACAAGAAATTGCACATAACCTGAACACTTTTAACTGATGTGAAACTCTTGTCAGTAGCTTCAACTGAAACATCCAAAGAAAAATCTTATTTTCATTATTTCAGCTACACATCTGCGTCATGAATAAAACGTATTTTACACAGCAAGATTATGAACAATGTTCCAGCAGAGTAGCAGTATTAAATCTGGCCATTAAATGGCAAATCTTACAGTAAATAGTATAGACCAGTAATATTTACTCATTAAAACTATTCACCACTGTAGTCAGCTCAGGAAAATGATTTAACTGTGTACATCCTAAAATCTTTGTCTGGAAGAAATAAAACTACAATAACAACTAGGACTACAGTCTTCCTGACAGCTGACCTCATTTTAAATTAAAAAAAAAAAACATTTTTAAAAAAAAAAATTCAAAAACAATATTTTTGAAATATTCTTACAGGCAATACAGACTGTTGACAGTTTTATGCATATTAATAAATTTAAATATTTACTCAGTAAAACCTTTCAATCACTGTCTGGCTCCATGTCAGTGAAGATCTTTGGTTTGTACTAAAATTCACACCAGTTACATAAAACATCTATATACACCAAGTCATGACATAAATCTTCAGCAGATTCACATTATCAGCTCAATCATCACCACAGATCCAGATTTTCAGTGTTGGAAAATCCTGGGCTCTCTCGAATCTTCCAGTACGTTCCATTTGTCACCCACACCTCTCTGCCAGCATGATCAAGGGTTTGTCTAATGAAAGACAAATTATTAACATTGTTCAGATAACATTATGAAATGGATGGTTCTGTTCCCAGATGCTGATTGGTCAGTTAGAAACTTCTGGATTGGTCAACAAAATGCTTTGTACACAATAAACATTTTTCTAAAATGTATCCACGTCAGTGGAAATATGTCCAAACATGTTTTTGCAGGTTTTTGCAGAAACATTAGCTTACATTAGTTTAAATAACATCTACCACTCAGTTATCATTTTCTGCTATCAATCAGAAAAATATTTCAATGGCTTGTTTTATCAGTAACCTCCTGGACTTGTCTTAAACACAACAAGTAGCGAAAGAAACTAGAGGAAGAAAACACAAAGCACTTCATTAATGCAACAGGAAACTTCTCAGGACGGTTTACCTGAGACCATGGATTACAGGTTATAATGCATTTTATGAATTACCATAGTTTTATCTAAAAATCCTCTTTACTGTTCTACTGAAGAACTACCTTTGATGGTCTGAGAATGAGTAATTTAACAGCAGACTTTAATTTTGAGGTGAACCGTCACTTACAAGATACATTTTCTTAAAGCTACTGGAAATGCAACTGTTCAGCTAGCTATTGAAGCTTCAGTTTGTAATGTAAATGTAAAATTGTTTTCCTTCAAGATGTGCCTGCAATGTTGCTTCTACAAGATTTCAAACTAGCACTAAATTGTAAAATGTTTTACAGTATTTCATTTATCAACTTGTCTATATTGAATGTAGCCATTACTTTACAGCTTACATATGATGTGCACTTGTACATTTGGAGGATGAATTCATGCTTTAGCTCTTTAAAAAAGCCGTTTAGCTTTTTTTTATGCCGTTTATTTGTATTTCTCTGTATCTGTCTGCAGTTGTTTGTATATAAACCACACTGAAATACCACTGTGTATGAAATGTGCTATATAAATAAACTTGGCTTACTGACAGAAACCCAGAAAAATGTAACAACTGACTTAAAGAAACGGGGAGTGTGGTCCTGTCCTCTCTTTGCCATCTCCTTCCGCCTTTCACGTTGTTTTTCCTCAATTTCATCTTTGCGTTTATCAGCTTCTGCCACTTTGCCCTCCTCAAGAAGTCTAGAGAAAAAAAAAAAACTTATTGACTGTTGAACTAACATTAAAGAGTCACATTATTAAACAGTATCTCTAGTACAAGTCTTCAGATGGAAAGGCAGGTATTTTTGACCCACAGTTATATATTAAAATATTTTAAATGGGTCATGACATGTTTTTTTTTTATTTTGTTCCCTGATGCATAACTATAATAGTGTTTTTCAAAAACACTAAAAATCAAGTAATTTATGCCCTTTTTCTGTTTTTAGTCCTGTGATTTAGTCAAATTTAAGTGTTTCCCTTTAAGAACCTTTAGGCGTAATCATCAATGTATCATTGGCTAAGGTTTTAACCAATGAACAGTACAGCATTTGACTGCCATCTTACTGCTATCACAAACATATCTTGTGTAACAAAGCTTTCAGATCCACTTGCTCCTCCAAAGTATTTTCAGCCTGTTGTGTGATGTCATAGTGGATAAATCCTAAACAAAGAGGATGTTGCTGTGATGTTCTGTCATACGAGGACAGTTTCTGCTTCTCTGTGAATGAACGAATGTGAACGGAACCAACAATGCGATGATGTGTGTTATGCTCTAATCTACCATGTGATGTCACAAATCCAGCCATTTTGCATTTTCTTCCTGAGAATGACTACATAAATGTATTGATAGGGAGGACGTTTTAAGCTATGAAACTTGCAGGATGTATTAATGATACCAAGACCTCCTATATGTCAAAATATCAAGGGAAATTCCATTCCTCATGTCATGACCCCTTTAAAATTGATGCAGTTGCCATCCATTTATTCATCTTTTTATTCAAAAAGCCTTCACTATGTAACTTCATATTAAAGACATACTTGCCTAATAGTGTTACGAGTAAAACTGTTCATTTACATCAATTACATTTCTATATGCAATTATTTTTATAGCTAGTAACACTAGTGTACATCTTATGAAAAATCTGTAACACCATGTATTCTATGCATTTTATATGTTTTCTGTTTTCGATAATTTATTTTATCCTAATTTCCATATAGATTTTTTTTGTCTCAACTCTAAAAATGTATAAATGTGTGTCCAGTTGTTCAGCTGTTACTGACATTGAGGGTTTTGTTGCTTTGGTACAGAAACAGTAGGTCAGCGTGATTTTCTCTGGTGCGGAATACTTTGTTACACACCTTTGGTCTTTGCGGAAACGTGTGTCTGTCGTGGGTAGCTTGTATTTTATATCAGGGGTCAGTTCATTCAGTTCTCTGGCATACTGAGAGAAGCCGAAGTAGGTGAAGGAATCAGCCGGCTGAGAATCTGAGAGACAAAAAAAAAAAAATCAAACATAATATTCAAACATTCTGAACAAACATTGACACTGCCTACTACACACTGATCTGGATTATCAGAGTGCACAAGAAAACGTTTAATTTAATTATTACATCATGACCCGTGTGACCTACTGGGCTTCCAGATGCATTGTGGGTTGGAAAGAGTGTCACAGAAAATGCCCTCATGCCACGATCCACCAAAGCGATGCACCACTTTACCAGTCTGGTCAAGAACCGTACCCTGCACCTCATTCTTACTGTTCTCTTCACCCCAGTAACGCGACTGAAGCAAGCAGAGAAAAACATTTGAGATATGACACTTGACATACACTCTCTATCTGCTAAATTTGACATCTTACACAAAACAACCAAATGAAACAATCTTTAAACGCATGAATAAGTTTAACTACTCTGTATGTTAAATGGTGGGCACACTTCACAGAAGACGAGATGAAAAAACATACATAATATAAGAGACCACATATGAAACCTGACTAACTTTGACAAAGGTGATCTTGCAGGTGCACTCGTCACTGTTGAGGTTGCGAATGATGACATCGCCATAGTGCTCCAGCCATCTCTGCTGACTGAACACGTTGTGGATGCAGGTCACAGCTTTATTCCACTCGTAATGATCACCATAGCTGAAGAGAAAACCGTAACCATCAAACACACATGCTGAGTAAACTGTCGGACAACTACAGAACCTTTGTGACACTGCATAAGTTGTAACTCTTATATTAATAATTATAATATTCCCAATTTACAAGTTGCTTTGGATAAAAGCATTTGACATTTTTAAACATACATTAATGCAAGATGGCAATGCTTAGAATTTATTAGCTTTAATTCACACTGAACTGTTGATTACTCCAGTAGACTTCTCATAAAGACTAATTAAAAACAAAATCCAACTTTTAAAATAAGCAAATACTGCACCTTTTAAAGTTGAAAAATAATTCTGGATACAGTTTCTTATGTAAGAAGTCTTGTACACCTAACATTTATAACTTTGACGATATTTTAAGCAATCGCCTATTCTCAGTTTCCATGACTTTTTGAAACTCACTTTGGCAGTATGACATTGACCATTCCTGTTGACACGATTTCCACAGATTTCCCCCAAAACTTATTCTTCCAACGCTGGTCTGAAGAGAAAAAAAAAAAACAGACTTCACTTCTGTTGACCCTGCCCAGGTAAAACCTTTGAGAACTACATCTTAAACTGACAAACTGTTACATATAAAAGCAACATTCAGAAAGGATGGAAAAAAAAACACTTCAGTAGTTGTAATGTTGAATTACCTTGCCAAAAGGTGAAGTTCTCAGACTCTGCATGGCAGGCTGACAGAGGTGGGTGATGACTGACCTACAAAACGGCAATAGAGGTATAGAACTCAAAAACAAATTCCTTCCAATCTACTTCTCAATGATATTTAGGAGCTATAAAGCACTCCTACCTGCTCTGCAACATAGCGGAAACCCCGATCCTCACGCATGTTCTCGTACGTTTCTCCTAGAACAGGATTGAAGGGTTTGTAGCGATTCCGCCAGCTAGCCCATGCATAGCCCGATATAGAGAATGCAGCCACATGAACCTGAAAACAGAAATAACCAGCACCCTTTCAAAATAATGTCTTTGGCATATTATGCAGCACGTGGAGTATGATTTCAAACCGTTTGCAGTGCATAGCTGATCCACAAATTTTGTGGAGAAAACTCTAATGGGAAAGTTCACATTATTTTGATTTCAAAATAGATTTAGGAGAAAAGCCTTGTCAAGAAGCTTATTTTAATACCAGTGTAGTTTATATAAATTAGATTTTTTTTACTAACATTGCTTTCATTCAGCTTGTTTTCTGTGTATTGCGAGTTGTAGACAGAAGAAAAGTCATCATATTGTATTTGTTACTGTGAAGGCTATAATATCTTGCCACTGAAACTGCCTCCCATGTCTTTTCCTTAGCTTGCAAGTCTATGTGTGACATCATGTGGATCATAAATAACTTTGTTGTTCTACCGTGACGATTAGACATTGTGTCGTCCATTGTCTAATTTTCAGATTGTTTCGTAGTTCTTAAATCTTTCAGTTAAGATGAACAAATTGATCTTCCAGTCACTTTAATTAAGCATTAGCCACACAGCAAAAATAGACTCGCTGCTGAAACTATCACAGCACTGCTGCACCGCACCGCACTTGAAATGGACTGTACGCACTGCATCCGTAAATAAACCTCTTGAAAAGATGACAGAGGCAGCTGCAAAACAAATGACAAAGAACAGCAGAAGCAGAAGAGTGAATTCAAGTTTGAATTCAATTTTTAAACTTTTACTTATATAGCGCTGTTCACAATATTGCGTTATTGCAAAGCAGCTTTACATATGGAAAATAATAAAAAATAAGACAGCAGGAGTGATTCAGGAACAGCAACAGCAGGAGTAAGTGCTACAGCCAAGCATTGTAGTTAACTGAAGAATAAGTGTATGAACAAGGTTTCAAAAACAAGCAGAGTTGCTGTGGTGCACCGAGGCTGCAGTGCTGTGCGGCATTATTACCATTCTCTGGAAAGTATCATCTGTGTGGTTGGCAGTATCCAGGAGTTCAGAATATTCCAGCTCTTCACTCACACGCTGCAGTAAACTCAGCGGCTCGTTCAGAGCCACCGGCATGGAGACACGGGACAAATCCTTCCCGATGTTGTTGTAGAGGATGCTGAGGATTCCGATATGGCTGTTGTCAGTGCTGTGTGCAGGAAGCACAGTGCGTCGCCCCATGTTTCTCAGAATAGTAGCAGGCACATCTGGAGTCCTAGACACACAGGCTCTGTATTTCATGGTCACGGTGACTGAAACACAACACATTGTTATATATAAATATATAGCAATTAAAGGTATGACTCTTAAGCTTTTAGGCTGATTGACAAAGTATGATGATCATCAAAATGTAACTATTTGTGCAGCCCATGACAACAGTAACACTTCCTGCTCCAGCAGGTCTCTCCAGGTTGACATCGGAATTACAAAACAATTGCCATTTGTTGATACAAGTGACGCAGAAATTACTTCATCTTTAAAGATTTTGTGACACACAGACACCAAACGTTAAAATCTGATCACAAAGTAACCAATCAGCTCTCAGCAGTGTGTGTGCAGCACTTGAAGACGTACAGTGGCCTTCCTCCGGTTCAGAGGTGCTTGTGGTGATGTCACTTAAGGCAGATTCATCAGAAGTCTCGTTTTCTGACATACTCTCACAAACCACCTCACTGGCATCAAAATATTCCGCAACAGAGTCAGTCACAGAGAGCGTACGGTGAAGTTTATGTTCCTGAGAAGGGGTGGGCTAAAAAACAAAAAAACACCAGCAGAATGACAAATACAAATAAAAAAAATCATTAATCAAAAGAGTTGCTTCAAAATCTAACAAAATAAAGGACCCACACCTGATCCTGATGTACAGTACAGTAAGACTCATCTGAAGAATCCGATGACAGTGACACAGAGTGAACCCGAGTTAAACGGGACTGAAGATCCAGCTAATGAAAGATTAAAGAACACAAAGATCTCTGATGTAGATTAATTAAGCCCTGCTTAAACTGATGCCAAATGTTAATTATCAATTATATACAACATGAAAAACTAAATCAGATAACCTAGGATTACATTAACCCAAGGTTAAAAAAAAACTTAAACACAAACAGTTTTAAATGTGAAATGCTTGTAATGATGTCATCTTTTCAAGTGATAGACATCAAAGAACTCCAGTGAGTGTGTAATAAGGTCAGTTTATGAAACGCCTCTTTGGATGCAAGTCAGGTCATATACCTGTAGTCACTGTATGATTTATTCTTAATTGATAAAAGACATCAGTAGAAATTGCAGAGATGTTGCACCCTGTCTTTTCAGAACTGACCTGTCAAGACATGCATTTAATTTCCTGCAGAATTAATTACCACACTGGCACACACTTCCTTTGCTCTGCTTAAATCACTAAAATGACCTACTTCTATACTTTATGTGAGAAACAGAACGTTTGAGCAATGTCTACTTAGACTATTAAGGCTGTGTGTTTTAATTATTAACATTTTCTTCTCTTGCACTAATAGACCTACAGAGATGCTATATTTTTAAAAGTGTCCATCAAAGGAATAGTCAAACACCCGTGATGACATGAAGAGGAGTAAATGGGATCAGTTTCATTTGACTTTTTTTGCCACTACTGTAGACATGCAAACACTTTATAAAAAGGTGACATGAAAGCAGACTTATGAATAACCAGCTGTGACAGAAGGACAATAAAGAGTAGGGCAGCACAATGATGACAAAAAGCATAACTGTCAATTATTTTCCTTAATAGTGTAATTATGATTAATAAAAACTACGTCAATCATAAACTTGAAAACGCTTCCTTAATTAAAAGTTTGCATTTAAACAACGCAAATCAATCATCTGATCCTTTGTTGTTTGCTGGAGACAGACAGCCGTGGTTCAGTTGTGAGCAGAGTGCTGCGAACGCGCCCATGCACTATGCTCAAAACCCAAATGAATGTTGTAAACGCAAGACTTGTGCACTGCATAAACATCTGTTAAACAGAAAAAAATCTCTACAGGACCCACCTACACTATATTGCCAAAAGCATTCGCTCATCTGCCTTTAGACGCATATGAACTTAGATTAAATTCCATTGTTAATCCATAGGGTTTAATATGACGTTGGCCCACCCTTTGCTATACCAGCTTCAACTCTTCTGGAAAGGCTTTCCACAAGGTTAGGAGTGTGTTTATGGGACTTTTTGACCATTCTTCCAGAAGCGCATTTGTGAGGTCAGACACTGATGTTGGACGAGAAGGCCTGGCTCACAGTCTTCGCTCCAATTCATCCCAAAGGTGTTCTGTCGGGTTGAGGTCAGGACTCTGTGCAGGCCAGTCAAGTTCTTCCACTCCCAAGAATTTCACTTACCTAGGCACAGGTGCTGTGGTGATGTGACAATAAAAGTGATTTGATTTGGAACTAAGAGGCCAAGTCTAGCTCCTGAAAAACAACCCCACACCATAATCCCCCCCTTCACCAAACTTCACAGTTGGCACAATGCAGTCAGACTAGAACCGTTGTCCTGGCAACCGCCAAACCCAGACTCGTCCATCAGATTGCCAGATGGAGAAGCGTTATTCGTCACTCCAGAGAACGCGTCTCCACTGCTCTAGAGTCCAGTGGCGGCGTGCTTTACACCACTGCATCCGACGCTTTGCATTGCACTTGGTGATGTATGGCTTGGATGCAGCTGCTGTGCCATGGAAACCTATTCTATGAAGTTATCTACGCACGGTTCTTGAGCTAATCTTAAAGCCACATGAACTTTGGAGGTCTGTAGTGATTGACTTTGCATAGTTGGGGACCTCTGCACACTATGCGCCTCAGCATTCGCTCTGTCATTTTACATGGCCTTTTACGTCCATTTCACGACTGGACTTGTTGCACGGTGGCATCCTATCACAGTACCACGCTGGAATTCACTGAGCTCCTGAGAACTCTCACAAAACATGTTTGTAGAAGCAGTCTGCATGCCTAGGTGCTTTATTTTATACATCAATTATTTGGATGGGTGAGCAAATACTTTTGGCAATATAGTGTACATTAATTTAAAGACTGAATTGCCGCTGCTTTTGACACGCAACACACCTGCCAAATCGCCCAGAAATAAGCTTCAATGGACCACTGTAACCATGGCACCTGTAATGGTAATCCTGATCATTGGTTTTGATGATTACAGCATTTGGCAAGCATTCAGAACACCAGTCTGGTCCTTAGTGATATTTACCTCAGAGAGAGTCGTACACAGCGTGGCTAGCTGATGAGACGTGGACTGGTGGAGGTCCGGTCCAGCCCAAGACTGTCTGACCCGTTCACGCTCCATAGCCAGAGAGTCATGAATCAACTTAAGAGAAGCATGAACTAAACAAACAAACAAACAAAAACAAACAAACAAACAAACAAACGTTAAAGGATTCCTGTTTTGCATTTTTATTTTCAGCTTTAGTTTGCATCTTTTTTATGCTCAAGCAGCAACAAAGTTACAATGCTCAAAGTTCACTGCAGAGTGAAATAATCACACACCAAAAATCACTTTAAGGACTACAATACATGGCTCGTTGGGACTACAAGACGGCTTCTGTTAATTGCGTCATCTCAATTTCACTCATTTTAATAATCCCTGCCCAAGGAATTAGCAAATTAAAAGGGAAGGAACTGGTTGAGCTGCTTTAGTGTCTTATCACCATGTTGAAGAGACACCGTTTATTTCACCCTGATTCTAAACCCACTTTGTATGGCCTTTGTAACACAGACAAACATTAATGTTTTTAGCTGTGGGCTTACTTTTGAACTGATAAGAAAAACTAACGCCATTGTTAACTTGATAGGAGGCTATGGTAGGAGGTGGGATGTTTCTGGAACACGCTTTAAACGGGGAACCAATCACAAAAGACTGCCAACGTAACCAATCAGAGAGTTTCAGAAGGAGGGGCTTTATAGAGTCAGGAAGTAACAGTGTTACAGAACGAATGGGAGAGTACTGCAATAATGTAAAGTAAGTGTAAGTGTTTTTGAACAAATAAAGCATGTCTGAACCTTTTTCACACATGGTATAGATGTCCAGCTGCAGTTTCTTGCCCTCTGGTGAGGAGACCTCTGGTGTGGACAGCTGGGAAAAAACATAATCTGGGATAGACTGAAGGGAAGCAGTCAAACCAGAGGACGTGCCCAAGTGCCCAAGATTAGAGGAGAACTGCTATAACAAGCCAGAAAGCAGAACATTACAGCTGCAAACCTGAGGTACATTAGTGAGTCAGGTGCCAAACATGAGGAAGAGTCTTCAGTTAAAAAAAGGAATGTTTCTCCTAAACTTTAAATGAACAATATTTACAACTATGTAAATATATTGCTAAAGAAATGTATGTAGACACAAGGAAAAAGTAATAACATGCCTTTAAACTTACAATTCCCAGAGATTCAACCCGTGAGAGTGTTCGTGAGTGTCCCCAGATCTTTCCAGACTTCTTTTTGGGTTTCTCAAGACTAAGATTCTAATGGACAGAGACATGATCATGTTTAAATTTATCTGATTTGATTGATGTTGTTGTCTGCCGCAGTCTCACCTGCATGCTGATTCTGCGCTCTAGGTCGCTACTGGTGATGGGAAGACCTCCCTCATAACAGTGAAGCCTCTGGATCAACCGTGACAGCTCAGCCAAATCCAGCTTAACTCGGGCCAGTTCTGTGGGTGGGAAATAATGATGGTCATGTATACAGAAGCATAAGCCTCATGCCTTTCACACCACACGCATATGCAGTACGTATGTGGTGTGTATCCGGCGCGTATGCAGAGCGGAGGGCAGGCGTATCTATTGTGAGAAAAACTGTTACAGGTAAAAACTCTATAATGGGAAAGTTAATATTACTTTATTTTGATTTCTAAATACATTTAGGATAAGACTTATGACTATAAAAAGTAGTTTATATAATTTAATTTGTTTCATTAACATCACTTTAATTCTGCTTGTTTTCCGTCTAGTGCGAGTTTTAGATAGAAGAAAGCACGCGCATTGTATTTGTTACTGCAAAGGATAAGACGAAGAGTGTATTCATCCCATAAACCAGCGCAGGGGAGTTTGGTGTATATTACCATCTTGTCGCTGAAACTGCCTCCCATGCCTTTTGCTTAGATTGCAAGTCTTTATACGTGACATCACATAAATCATAAAGAACACATACATATACATATACATACACACATATACACACAAACCCCCCACGCAAAAGCCCACCACCCATCCCCCCCGCACATGCCTACAAACCTTGCTGACACATGTTGGCATCCTGTGCTTGCTGGAGCCAATCAGAAACTTTTCTGTTCATTTGAGATGAAGATGCAGAATGTGAACCTTGAGTCTCTGACCCCAAGATGGATGACATGCTCGGATAATGTGGATCCTAGGGCAAAAGCACAACAACATTTTTTTTAATTAAAACACGCAGGGGAAATCAGTTAAAGACTTGATTGATGATGATGATGATCAAGCTGTAAATATTACTGCTAATTAAAAGTCCTTCATGTTTAATAAATCCCTAAAAATGCATTCTCACAATCACTTTGTTTCTCTGGGCAAGACTGGCCATAGCAGGTAAAGTGTTTCCTGCGGAGAGGGCCTGCAGGACCCCCTGGTGCAGGTTTATAGCCTCAGTCTTCCTGAAGAGGCGATGAGCTGTCAGTTTGGTCAGCCAGATGTAGAAGATATCGTCACTCTTGGCCTAAAAGAAGTTCAGATATTCCACATGCAAATCTACTACTGAACAGATTGACACCATCACACAGTATTATTTCACTGGGAGTCAGACACTTACCTTCACATGGTACAAACTGTCACCTGCATCTAGATCGATGCGTTTAGACTTCCTGTTCACAGACATGACAGCAAGGCTAATATCCAGAGTGCCATGAATCTTCCCTTTAAGAATCTGAGCATGTCAATCACACCAGATCAGAGGATTACCAAACAGTCATGGATTATTATTAAGACTACGACTGCTACAACAAAACTGGCTTTACTCACATCCTGCTGAGTTTTTGAGTAACTAAGAATCCCTTTATCCAATACAAAATATCTCTGAAAAAAATAAACATGAAAAAATGAGAACAAGCTTTTGTCAGTATTCTCCCTGTTTGCCTGGTAACTCACCTTATGCCAGCCCTGAAGAGGGTATTTGCGTTTTTTCATGAGGAATCCCTCACAAATGCCAGGAACGCGGTTGTGTTCCTGGCCCATTCCTGCATCTGATGCAGAGTCTGGATCTAATATCACTTCCCAATCCCTGGAGTTCTGCATTTAAAAATAAAACAAAACAAAAACAAAACTCTGACCTTAAGCTCATATAGGATCTAAAATTTCTCCATTTTAAGGATTTTACAAAATTTCCAAATAAATCATTTAAAGCACTTAATCAAACCAACAAGCTGAGATTCATTCATCCATCCATTTGATGCAAACATTGCTATAAAAATGTGGCACTAAACTACACAGCCCATGAAACATATGCAAATTACAAACCAAAACGATTGTTTTTTTTACATACAGCCAACCGCAGACTTACCTGCCGTGAGTGGCGTGAAGATCCTAAGCTGTCAGTGCGTTTGTGTGTGGATTTAACTGCAGATTTCTCCAGAACGCTCATCACTGATCAGCTGGTAACTTAAGGATGTTTGAAGTCTGCCACTTATCATCAAAAAAGGCCAATAAGTCAAAGAGAATCAGGACTAGACTTCTCTTCCATCAAATAAACTCTGAGACACAAAAGACAAGCATGAATGAAATTACATTTAAGTAGCTCTTCTCCCTCTTTATTCACTCCGATTTCTTTTGTAATGACAATGCCAATTTTTAATATTTTCCTTTACAATTTACTACATATCTAATTTAAATGTTTACATTAAAAATGAGACTAGACCATAATATTAAATTTAAAATGAAGAAGTCAGTGTTACACATCACCACATATATGAGTGATCACTTACATAATCTCATCTGAGGGATCAAAGGAATGGTTACTATAATGTTTAAATGATAGCTTTTAGTTTTATATAGCTCTAATTTTTACAGTACGGTACATCTATTACTCATGTCTAGATGTCAAATGTTGAACATCTCAAAATGAGTTTTTCCCTCACTTGGACAGGGAACTGTGCTGAATAAATAAAACTGTCCCCCTTTCCATTATACTTAACATTTCCTTCATCTTCTGGCCAAAGACCCAGTCCCAAATTAAATCACTTACAATAAACTATTCTGGAAAAAAATTAAAACAAAAGTATATAATTCAAAGCAATTGGTCTGGTTACTTCAGACAAAGAAAGGTGGATTCAAATACATTAGTAAAAAAAACAAAGTACTTACAAAATAATAAAAAGTCACAAATGTCAAGTGATGCAAGTTTCCCAATGATACTTCTACTAAGTGTGTGTGTGTGTGTGTGTGTGTGTGTGTGTGTAACCCCATGACTCATCTCAGAAATGTGTACAAACAGGTATTAAAAATGAGGTTTCTCTTCAACTATGTAAAACTGCTAGTAAAGGAGTGAGCTGATAATTTGTCTTATCAGACAGTTACTCTGCCCAGTTTACTCTGATCATAGAACAGGACAGAGAAGTTGATTTATAATGTTATTAGAAACTCACTGGGATTGGGTCACTAGCGAATGCATTTTATAAATTAAGTGTTCATAGCAAAGCAACCTGAGGTATATAAAATGATGTATATGCCTGTGTCTGTCTGCGTGCGTGTATGGAATGTGATCAGACCGCTCAGGTGAGTTTCACTGCACATTACACGTGCTAAGAGCTTCACTGTGTGTATGTGACTTTCTGATTAAAGTCAACACAGAAAACTACACTCGACATCTATAGAACAAACGACGCATTTTGCTCTCGATAAAGAGATCAATAGCGTTTGGATGATCAGAACAATTTGATTAGATTGTGTTCCTGGTTATGAAATAAAACCACGGAGTGTTTGATACGATAAACTCACCAACTAAACATACAACGAAAACACGTTAAAACACTGAACAAGTGAAAGTCAACAAACTGCTGCTTGTAACCCACATTCACCACATCAAATCAAATTCATGCAGTGAACACGCAGTCTGACGCGTCAGGCGCATATATCATTTCTGTGTGTCTGAATGAAAAGTTTAGTGCTGTAATGAATTGATAGCTACCTGATACAGGTGAGGAGTCTCGCGTGCCTTACTCCAGTTACACTCGCGCTCTTACTGAGTCCTGCTGATGACGTCACACGGGTGAGTTCACGCCCAAGACACTTAATTGCGTTGACAGGAGCAAGCCAACATTCTGTTGTGTGATTTTGTCATATGTTAGTGGTGCTTGCGAAGCAAAGCATCATTATTACTTGCTTGCATATTTAACATTAGGCTGAATTTTGTGGTAATGAAGAAAGGATTTAAAAAAAGTTTTTTAGCTGTTTCTTGAATATAGTGAGGGATGCAGCAGCCCGAATATAGTTTGGAAGATCATTCCCACCAGCGAGTGATAGTTAAGATAAACCTGTGAGAACGTGCGTGTGTGCCCTTTGAAGAGGCGACGTTCATTCGCTGACCGTAGTATGAGTTTGTGAAGGTACGTTAATGCAGAGTCAGGTTTTGTATGCAAGGAGTAAAAACTTTAATTTAATGCGAATCACAAATCGAGCTGCTGCGTTCTTAATCATTTTACCCTACACCATAGCAATCGTTTACGGTACGCTAGCAAACTTGTAATTAAAAGCCATGCCTTAGCAAAATAACATTGTAGAGAAATGTGGGTGGGCTTATTTGACGCAGGAATTGGTCATAGGAATTGCCCTGGCAACTTTCGTAGCCACAACCATTTACAGCACCATAGCAATTGCATAACATTATCAATAAGCCATATATCAATATATCTGTCATGTTAAAACATGTTAACATCATGCTAGCATCATACTAAATTAGGAAAGCTTAGACATGCTAAATCACGCAACATCGTGCGAAATCGTGCACGGAGCTCAACCCAGACTACCCATGGGAGTGAGGACAGTGGAGTTCACGTGACTTATCTGCTGTAGTAGGTGTGCGTGGAAAGACTGAAGAAGTCAATTTTAGCGGTAGCAATTCCCTATACTTTATGATATGTCTGTGTACATACAGACACGTTTAAAAAATGATGCATGGAAAACATGACAGGTCCTGTCCAGTCTGACGTACAGCTGGAACCGGACTTCATCCAGCTGCAGCTCCTGCACCAGCCGGTGGTACTGTGTTGACTCCGAGCCTGAATGGTATGGAAGGGTGAAAGCTGAACCTACTTTGCTAACTAAGCAGCCAATCGTTTAGATCGTCGCTTACCTTGGCCTGACTAAATGACGTGAGATAAGATTCTCGACCCTCGAAGCTGCGCGACGTCTGCGCCATGTTGTCCGCACTAACTTATATCTGTTATCATAAAATAACCCATCAATGTTCTGACCTGATGTGGTTACAAAAATCTCGGTGCATTAACATTTTTTAGTGAGCAGTGATCGATATTTGATTTTATAAAATGTGTTAAGTTGATAAAATCTTTTAGTTAACATCTCCCAATCGCAGATACAGTGGAGGTTCTACATTGAATTGCTCCCCGGGCGAGACTCCCTCCCGGCAATTTATTGGTTGCAATTGTTTTAATTTACCTTCGATTGGTTTGAATAACAAATGAACAAAAATAAGAATAAATGAACAAAGAAACTAAAAGAAACCAGTTAAATGTCATTGTAATTATAAACTGCTTCATAAGCTGACGGCACATACAAACAAACAAACACACACACATGCAATAGGATGCTTATTGTCCAAAAAGTGACATAATTGAAAGTGTGTACAGCTCTTAAACAGCTTTATTGCTCCAGTGCCTCATCACAACAATGAAGGCTTGAGAGCAATTGCTTATCCCTTAGCTGCATGACATGAAGGAATTGCCTCCATTGCTACTCCTCTTCAAATATTTAATGATATTTGTTCTGACCTTTAAAGAACATTTTAAAATGGTAAGTAGTCACACATATATAGGACCAAATAAAACACAAAATATACTGTAATTAAAGATGTACTGTACTTACAGGCTGCAAAGTACATTTACATTTAGTCATTAAGCTGACGCTTTTATCCAAAGCGACTTACAAATGAGGACAAGTAAGCAATTTCAACAACTATAAGAGCAACAATGAATAAGTGCTATAGACAGGTCTCAGGTATTCCAACATAGTGTAAGAAGACAATTTTTTTTTATAATAAAGAAGTAGAAGTAGAAGTAGTGGTGGTGTGTTAGCTGATTAGTTAAGGAAGTGAAGATTAAATAGTTGAGTTTTTTGTCGTTTCTTGAAAACAGCTAATGTCTTTCATTTGGCTTCCTAGTGCTGTAATTGTAACAACAGAATAATTTTTTAATCTATGTAACCTGGAAGGTCCCATTGAGATACAGTATATCATCTACCAGGGAGTTGTGGTCAAGATGGGCAGCAAAAGACAAATACTAAACACCAAAATGTAAAAAACAATGCAAAATGTTACAAGAGTGGTGTTTGCATTATTACAGACAGGTTGTGAGTGTATGAATAGAGTTGTATGCCAGTGTTACAGAATTAGTGGGTAAAAATAAGTTACTTAATGTGAGTGAATTAGTGATGTACTGAAGTCAGTTCTTTATAAAAGCAATATCACATTCATAAGTGTGCTGTTAGACTCTATGGCCTGGTTTTACATACAGTTCTTAGGTTAAGCCAGAATTAGGCCATTAATTAGCTTTTATAAATGTGCTTTTATTAGTATTGAACTAGACTTAAGCCCTGTCTAAGAAACCGGGCCTATATCAGCAGGTTGTGATTACACCTCTCATGTGATTTTCACAGGTTTAAGCCTATTTCCAGACTGAATAGAATAGAATACCTTATTGTCTTTGTATAGCTGTACAACAGAATTTTGTGCACACACGTACAGACACATTCAGAATCGAAAATGTTAACACTATTTTGGAATGAGAAGTAAACAGTGCAAATGTAGGCAGATATGTGTAATAAACAGTGCAAATATAAACAGATGTATATACAAAATGGCAGAATAAAGTGAATTAATAAAGAATTAAGCAGATGGTATCCTTAGCTCCACCCTGCGGCAATCATATCCTTTTTACATATTAATAATTAATAACTAATCAGCATTTATTTTCCAATAAGGTTTTGATTTAAAAATAATTAAGATCCAATCATTATTTAACCTGGTGTGATTCTATTATAGTTTAGAAGTTAAAAACTTATTTAAAGTGTTAATGGAATAACTAGAAAGTTATCTAAGTTCCAGGAATTCTTAGGAGCATATTTTCTTTACGAGATGGAGTCAGTAAGAAATAGTACAAGACCGGTGTCCGTGCTGGTATGAAATATGTTGAGACCCTAGTGAATTAATTGGAATAAAAGCACATATTGTAGTCTAAGTTTTTATTTACCTTTGGCACAGTAATAACACTTATGAGAGAAGGTCTTATTATGTTTTGAGAACATCCTCCTGGCTGACTGAGAGAATTAGACACCTCAGCCTTGAGGAGCTATGTTTGTGTGTGTTACAGGATGGATCTGGAGAAGCATGAAGACGCATGTAAAAGGTGATGAACTATGACTTGTTCAAGCTGTTTCTGGACTTGCTGCTGTCATATGTGACAATCTATGGAACATGGAAAAAGATTATGTCTTAAGAGTGCTGATATGGACACTTACTGATATGGAAATGTTTTTGGGTTCTTAAGAGGTTGCTACAGACTATCTATATCCTGACCAATTGGAATCGAATATTCACTTTAAGTTATGACGTAGATTAGTTGACTCTGTTAGCATAAGTACTACTGATTTTAATGTAACAGCAGGTTGGCCTTTTGAACTCCTTGTGAGTGGTGAAGCTGACTTCTGCTGGCAAGCTACAATAGATTTTTCTTCATTAAATTTTCTTGTAAATTGGCATCATCGCTGCTTCCTTGTCTTCATTCATCATACCTGGTCTACGGGTCTTAACTGTAAATCCCCCTACAATATATTAAAATAAATCGGAAGTGAACAGAGAGTTGTTGATGTAATGCCAAATTTACACTACAGAGGTGGAACTTTCATTCCCAATTCACGAGTTCACACTAACATGCAATCGCAAATGATCACTGATGCGTATTTGGCGTGCTGTCCGGGGGGAGGGCTCCAAGCTCGGAATTTGGCCCGAACCCAGAGTACTCCCCCAAAAAGCAGAATAATTGCCTGACAGCTGCGGGGAAAAAAATCCCCCCAAAAAATGTAAAGTCAATAATAGCGGCGCGAAGGTGTTTGAATAGAACAATGCTGGGCCGGAAGGGCTCTCGCAGCATCCGACGGGAGCTCGAAAAGCTCACAGGTAAGCCCCGTCAGCGGTCGGGTAGTGACAACGTAACGAAAACAAAGTATTAGCAATTAAGAAATCAGCAAATTACGAAATTGGTTGATTTTTACTCCGAACTTGAAGAGTATTAAACAATATGTGGAAAATTTCAAACGAAATTGAAAAAACGGCGTAGAAATGCACGTAACGGACGGAAGATGGGAGAAGCAGAAAGCGAAGCTCGACCGGAAGGGCTCGTAAGTGGTCGGGTAGTGGACTTTTAAGAAAAGCGATGTTACTAGCAATAAATTGTTACTGCAAATCATATAATACTTGATTTAATACTCCGGAGCCGGCGGTATTAAAGGCCTACGCAGAAAATCTAAAAACGAATTTGAAAAACGGGGAGGAAACGAAATAAACAATGTGACGCCTAGAAAGCGGAATAAGGGCAAAACGAAATGCGGTATTCAACAAGAACTTAAGCTGAGGTGTTTGCGGCCTCGGAGGGGAAAGCCCGGCGAGCAGACGGTCTATTCGAAATAGACGAAGACGACGGATCTTGCAAGTTTCGTTTCTGCATTCTTTAC
>JAZGTI010007040.1:0-22337 GCA_036877585.1 Botia kubotai | reverse complement strand
AAACACACATTCATAAGACACAAAAATCTTGAAGCGTTTCATTTGAATGAATTCATTATGCACTGTAGCATAAATGAAAGTATGACTTTAAATATTCTTTTTTACTGTCTGATGGAAGGACGGCTGATGTTCTCACCTAGTCCTGTGCCTGCATGGGCATTGATGCCCAATTAGGCTCTCTCTGATGAGCAGTCCAGGGGCCCGAGCGGCAATTAGATGAGCCGGGAGAGGCATCTCATTACCGGCAGCGGTCGGCGCTATTATGGCGCTCCTGAAGTCGGCATTGCTGCTTTCAGATTCCAATAACTCTCATTAGAACGGGGCTTATTGTACCTGCACCCGAATCAAATCAACTCTTTAAGTTATTAAAGGCTGAGGAACATTCTTATTCGTCTGTAAGTGTGCGGGTAATGCATTGAACTGTCTGATGGAAGTCTGTAAACCAGGAATAACAATTTATTTCAGAATGAATCATTTCATTAATCCTGTCTGAACGCAAACAAGCGTACAGCAGAAGACATTAAAATGTAGTTTTGAAGCCGTGCGTGACAAGCCACCGATCTAATTCATCGACGAACAACTAATACTCTTTTCTTCAATCTTTTACACAGAAAAGTTTTTCCACTACAGATAACCAAACTCACTTCACTGCAGCACTGTTCCCGCCATATTGCTGACGCGGCCATTTTTCATCTACAGCAACACTAATTACAAGGACAGTCCCGCCTGCAGCATTGTGGGATTGAGTATCTTGCTCACGGGCACAATGGTGGAGGTGCAGGATTGTAGTTTGAAAAGCCCTACAGTTTCTGGTGAACTGGGATTGAAACTAACACCACTGAGTTAATGACTCGGATCCTTAACCATTAAGCTACCGCTGCCGCCTGCATAGAAACTTCAGTTTTTATTGACTGTGTTCTTTGTGGTTTTATAAGCCCTTGATATGTTTCAGACAATGAAACTGAATGCTGACCGTGAGCCAGCATTATGTTCATATGATGCTGCTATTGTGTTCTTTTAATATTATGTGATCTTATTTTATTATCACAGCAGTCAATCAGTTATACAGGTTTAGAACAACGTGTGTGAATCAATGATAACAAGTTTCATTGTTAATTGTACTATTCCTTTAAATACATCAAAATTGCTTCCAAATGGCTTAGTTTGTTGCTTTTGTAGGCGTTTGTACACTGCACTTTGTGGCTGCATGTAGGCATGTAAAGGTGGTTGTCAAATAATGAATTCTGTTTTTGGATGGTGCAGCTCTACTATGTGATACATGCCTCCTAAAGCTCTTTTATAAATCATGCCCGTTTAGCATATATACAATGTGAAAAACTTTGTTTCACTTTGCCCTGTCGTTCGGAGGAAAATATTACTGCAACTCAGCACAGCTGCAGTTAATAAACTATGTGTTGAAGCTGACCGACAGCACGTTACCCACGCAATTTGGTTTGAACATTCCACAGTTCTTTAGGTAGCTACAATACATAATGCATTGTTTTTAACTGACATAAGGTGAAGTAACTAATTCCATCTGTTTTCCATCTGTGAATTTATGGCATAGATATATAACAAGGAGAGGAAAATACGCACATATCTGTTTGAAAAAAACTGGCACCAAGCAGAAAAAGAATAAAATAAGGGGACATGAATGTACAGTACTGCTCACCCTGTTTTGAATAAACATAAATTTGCACAGAACTTCTGACTTTGAGAGATCTTTGTCAGTTCTAGAAACAGTGAAGCCGAGCTGAGCTGCACCACAGTGTAACCGAGCAATATCTTGTAATATCATGGGTTGTATGCTTTATTATTTTATTATTATTTTGTTACATAAACAGAAGCCTGTGGGAGCCCTCACAAAAACTGAGCGCGGAACCAGAATACACGTCTATGAGAAACTCTGCCAACAGCAGCATTTGAACCCGTTTCTGACAGGGCTATATTCAGATATTCGTATTTACAAAACAAAATTCACAGCAGCTGTCAACCAACATCCAACTTCACAATGGCGACATATTTAATTGCGGCGCTTGTAAAATTGTGAATCTTGGTTTATTGTGATATATAAACAAACAGATTCATTTGCCATCTCTTATGCAACAAATACACAAATATTTGAGAACTCCTGACGAAAGACTTTTAAGGTCAAGTGCTCGGAAAATTTGCATACAGATTTCTTTATTAAACAAACGTCATTCAGAGCCATTTCTCCTTAAATTATCATCTAGCAAAAGCGGATAATTGCGCTTCAGTTGCAACACAGAATGCCAGTGTGAGAAATGCTTTCATCTTCCGAAATATGGCACAAATGGAGGACTTTCTGCTTTCCACACTAACTGAACCTCTGAATATTTTCAATATCACTCATTATGCATTTATAACTAGCTGTAAAATATTTGATATGCATCTTAGTAATAACTTTCACATGTTAAACAGGGGCATTGCAACTCATCAAGCTTCTCATCAAGAAACAGGATGGACTTGCCTTTTTTCAAAGCATCTTCCTCACTTTCTCTTCCCTTAATATGTGGGGTAAATTACATTAAAAAAATAACTACTTTTAATAAACTAGGCAAATGAACAGCTCGCCGGGATGTACAAGTCTCAGATTTCCCTTTAGTGCGTCTATCACATTAAAAGAGTGTAAATGACAGATTTTTTCATAAATCTAATCTGTTTACGCTAATTTTACGCATCTTACACCTGCGCCGCCTCAGGAGGAGAGTCGTTTTAAGAGATATGAGGGAGACAGACTCTGTTCTGCTCATTAGTTGATTCAGAGTGGCAAGGTGATGCTTCTTTGTCTGTGCCAAAATTGCCCTGCCACTCCACCTCACCTCCAAATCCAACAACAACTCCCGCCCAAAGGCAGGTGGCATGAAACCTTCGCCATATGGCAACTGCAGAAAAAACAACTGTGAGGAATTAGCCTGAAATGGCTCAGAGCGCTCTGTAGATGGAGATCAATGATGGCTACTTATCACCTCAGGACATGAATCGTGTGTTATTTATCTAACAAAGAGTGGCTACAGTTAGCAGCAACAGCAAGAAACGTGCACTCTCTATCTAATCTGTCAACCCTACTTTTAAACTAGGAATGGGTCGGGTTAGTTGACTAGTTTTAGTAGATCAGCGGTTGCCCAAAGATTTTGCTTTGGTAAACTTGTGGAACACAAATGAAAACCATAATGGGGTTATATTATGACTGTCAAAAAATGTATTCATCAGAAATCTCATTTTTTATCATGTATTATTTTTAATACTTATACTTAACACTTATACTTACTATTACTAAAAACATGTACGCAGGTTCTGTTCGCTCATACAGTATTTGACACTTTGATAATGAAAACATACCATACAAAAAACTGCCTGTAAACATGCCATCTGGTTAACATTTAAATATAAATTTACCATTAAGAAAGTCTTTCTCTGAGAACGTTCCTCCATGCAGAACTGTCAGAACTTTTAAATCTTAATAACGTAGGTCTGTTTTTCTCTCACAATTTTAGTTTCAGGGTCAATCATTATTATATAAAAGTCGTAATAAACCATTCCAATATTAATGATAATGCTACATGACATTTTGTGTATTACGAGTTAAAACATAAACCAAAAATGTTTTTTTATCTGTAATGAATTAATTTAGCCTATTATTTTTAGCATTCGTGCCTTAAAGAGGATGAATTTAGAGACACAACTTCTTGGAAAGGGTATTAGCATGCTTGACAGACTGTCAGCACTGTAAACACTCTCTAAGACGTTGCACCTTTAAATTCAACCTGTTTAAGGCTGCTACAGCCATCAAAAAGCTGCTTCCAACAACTTCACCGCCCTTAACAATAACATTTCAGAACAATTACTGTCAGACCTCAAATCGCCTGCTGTGAACATTGTTACTGTTATTATGCAAAATCTGTGGCTTTGTTTTCTTGTGAGGACTATGATAGTGTTGTGCAAGAAAAAGCCATTTAATATTTAGCTTATTCTTTTTCTTGTTAGCATTTGTTGAATACCATAAAAGTTCTGCATTTTGTTTGTGTTGTTTTTGTGTTTTTTTTTTGTTGTTGTACCATATTCCGCAATTGTACTGCATTTTTTTATGATGCTTTAATGCAAATCAACCCAGTTCATTCAAGTTTAACATCAGTATTTGTGTTCCCTGGGAGTCGAACCCACATCCGTGGTGTTGCAAGCGCCATGCTCTATCAGACTCATGCAGAACATGCCCATTAAACTGTATCGACCTTGTCGCTCTAAAAGTGCCTGTGCAGTCCAGGCTGCTGTTTTCAGTGAGGAGTTTTCCATCTCTCCGAATGCACCGCAGTTACAGCAGGTGGGGGAAGCACTTTAAAGGAGAGCATGTTAGGCACATCTCCCTTCCTGCTGAGAGAGGGCCAGTGTTACCCCAACACTCTATCACGGCGCTAACATGCCAACACTGTTCCATAATGAGCTGAGGCTGCGAGGGGCCGTGGGAGTGAAGGGTAGTTGTATTAGCACAACGTGAGAGAAGGGCAGGACCATTGAGGCCCAATGGAGGAGTGTGGTTTCATCTACAGGAAATCAGATCAGACCAGCTTATTAGAAGCATGGCTCCAGAGAACAAAGTTTACAAATAGAAGCCAGTAGGAGCGCTCGTATAAAGGGAAGAGAGTGGGAGTCAATGCAAGCATTTAGAATGCAATGAACGTCAGGGTATGCATTGTTCGCATGTATTACCTAAAACACATCAACTATATAAAGAATGCAAAATGTTTACATACAATGTTTACATGTTTACATTTTTGTCTTGTTTTCTAAAAAAATATTTTATCCTTATAGGGATAGTTTACCAAAAATTAAAACATTTTGTCGTGTACTCATCATGTTGTTCTCTTCTGACGTTTCAATAAACAATGTCTTTGGTGAAACAGGAAAGATGTTAGGCAGAATGTTAACAGAACTGACAGTCTCAGTCCCCATGCACTTTCATTGTGTGGAGAATGATATAATGAAAACGAATGGTGACTGAGGCTGTCAGTCTCTTTAACATTCTGTTTAACATCACGGTTTGTGTTCCACAAAAGAAATAGTTACGTGCATTTCAAACAACTTGAGGGTAAAAGTAAATGCAGACATAATTTTAATTTCTGGGTGAATCATTCCTTTGCATAAATTTACTTCAGAATACTTAAGATGAGAGGCAAAGATGTGTAAGATATTAAACCCTTTGTACGGTAAATCATTTTTCATGTTTTAAGCATAAACAAAACATTATTTTGTGAGGTTTATGTGCAAAACAAGATGAAAATGAACCTAATTCCACATATTTTCTTCACAGTTCCCAGTTTTGCTTCTTAATGTATTTTCTTTTTAGAAAGTTTAGATACTTTTACTAGAAAACTGACAAAACTACTGGTTAAGAAAGCAATTCCAAGAATTTGTTTTGTGCTGGCTGTTCGGCCATTTGCCTTTTGTCTAATGCTTAATTGTGTTTTCATTCTTTGAGCTGAAAAGAGGCAAACAGCATATAACAGCATAAAAAAATAAAAATCACTAAATGCCCAAATGTGGGCTGGATGGATCTGTTATTTAGGTGGGCTGTGTTGTGTTTGTGAGAGGGAGAGTGATAGGGGTGTTTAGAGCGAATGGGGGGCTTTTTGTTCATCCCAAGCTTAATGTAAATGTGTCTGTCAATCAAAGCAATTGTACATATTACTGCTGCAAACACTCTAACACTCAGCTTGATAAACAATGCAGCTGTCATCCTGCGGTAATCTCTCAGTCAAATAGTCAGATGAAAAAATCACAGAAATATGGAGGAAATAAAAACAGTTTGTGTGCCAGAGATGCTTTGTGTGATTTGTCCTTTATGATTTGCACGTCTTAAGATGCATTTCATCAACTCAATTAGTGGCCTTTCCACCACATAAATGCATTTAGAGAAAGCTACTGTCCCCATAGTAAGTGGCCATTACAATGAAAACATTTATCCTTAAAATGCCCTCAAGAATCGTGCCCGACCCTTCGACAAAAGAGTGCAACAAAGTAATCCGAGTGGAAAGAGACGCTTGCTGATTTGAAAAACTACTTTGTGCACGTTTGTACAGCTGCCCCAAATATGTATGTGGACATTAGCTGTAAGCCACACTTAAGCATTAATTCATGTTGCCAATTAGGATAAAATATTAGCACAAGAGGTGTTGTTTTGAAGGTACAATCACAGTATTAGGCAAAATATTTCACAGAAAGCAGTTTGGTTTATATTATAAATACATAGGCATATTGTTTGGGAGGAACAAATTTGGACAATATCTGTTTGTCAAAAAACATATTCTATAGGTTTTGTGATAAACTAACCCTGTGGTTACTCTGCTTGGACTTCTTTGTGAACTAAAAAAAAAAATTCATACATGCTCTACAAATGAGCATACTGTTCACAGTATTTGATGAAATCACTAGTAGTTAGTTAGTTCTGCTAAACATTTTAGCCTATTCTGTTTGCAGTTGCCACTTGGATTATTGTGCACCTACTGACATTCAGGCTTTTCTTCCTGCCTTAGTGTCCAAATACAGACCACTGTATGTATGTGCATGAATAGAAGTCAGGCAAAATAATAAATAATATAATAAAAAATAATAAAAAAACAATAAAATAATATTTATTATTATTACAAAAATAATAAAATAATAAAACTAAGCAAAACATCTTCAGGGTCAAGGCAGGAGCACGTCACTATGCTGTGCTGGCGACGCTCCAAGAGCAATTCGGCCCGACCGCATGCCGATGGAAAAGGTAATTACACTGCACCAATGTGAGCTTCTGCTCTTTCATCTCCATGTTTGAAAGAAGCAAAAGCTCAGGAGATTGGCTAAACCTCTCCGCTCGAACAATTCCTCTTTTTCTACAGTCTCCCCTGGCATCCCCAAATTCAATTGTTCACTTCTACGTACAGATGTCGCGACCCGTCGCTCCAGCACAAGGGTGTCATTTGACGAGCACCTGCGCGCTGTACGCGCCACCAACGTGTTACAAAGCAAGATATGTCACCCTGCCCTGCGCGGTCTGCGCCATTTACATTTGATTTAGCAGCTTGATTGGGTCCACCTGGCCTATGCACCCATTCTTACCTCCACGCCTGCCATCTGCAGAATGACAGATTGAGATGCGCTGACTGTAACTGCGAGTGATGTGCACGTATTGTGTCAGTGCCTTGGCACAGACATGCATGATTCCACCAGGTTAGTGTGGTGATACACAATAGTTCTGAACGAAAGACTTGCTTTCTATACAGTTCAGTGTAAACAGTACTGTATACCGCCTACTACGTTTCCAAAATAGTATGTGAAACTGCATTATGCAATAACAAGCAGTTAAAACATACCTTGTTATCACATGAACTTCTAGCATTGCATGTCAAACATGTAAATATCACCCACAAGACAATAAACTCCACAACCAATTAAAAGTCTCTGAATGACTGCGTTCAGGAAAACAAAATCGTTCATAATGCGTTCAGCGAAATGTGGGGATGATGCAATATAGGCAGTTTAAGGAGAAAAAATAAATAAATAAATCCAGATGGTTAATTGCTTGCGGATAACACTGTGCATAACATCAAACCTAAAATTGCATGCATTTGCCTCTAATTCAGTGGTGCTGTACTACAAAAGTAAAGAAATATGAGCGAATGTTTAACTGTTTGTATTATGATGATGTTTTGTAATCATTGGCTTTAGGATGTTACATTGCACTCCTGTTTTCTGAATGGCCACCAGTTTTCACTGCGGTACAATATGCCAATTAAAGGATTACACTATGCATCTGTCAACTGCCCCTTAGACTTGCGTGTATCAGTCAGGTGCTCGTATTTCTGATAAATGCCTTTGCCTTTGACACAAATGCTTTGTGCTACTTTAAACTACCACCTAATGAACTAGCTTCCCTGTAGCTCAGTGGTTGGAGCATGGCGTTAACAATGCCAAGGTCATGGGTTCGATCCCAGGGATTGCATATACTCAAAAAACAATGTGTAGTATAATTAAATGTAAGTCACTTTGGATAAAAGTGTCTGTTAAATGCATAAATGTAAATGTACACCTACACTGTACTGATCTGGTAAATGGACCGAATCTGCTCCACGAACCAGTTATTCAGGAGATTTAGAATTTAATTGTCAACATACTGCATTTTTACAAGGTTATGAACATAATACACCGTGCCAAAAAAGTTTAGAAGGTTAACACTGTGAGTCTGTGATTCATTCAAACACCGTTCATTCAGTATTCATATCCATTACTGTCCCTTCTCATCACGGAATTATTCCTCTATTTAGATAAAGCAGACGCCCAACAGATTGTCTTCCCATAGACCTGTATCCAAGAACATTATCATTGGGAAAACAGACGGTTACTTCAAAAATGGACAACTGTTCTCATTTTGGCTCATTTCAAAAGGCACGAGTTAGCATAACAGGACGAATTTCAGACAGTGTCATACTGAGAAATATCTCAAGCAATTTATCATCAACAAATTAGGGCCACACTGCCATTTGTGTGCGAGTATTGGCTGCAAATAGCCTGTGTGCATACAGAGATCAAGTTCCAGCCTTTTTAACAACACTAGAAGTGTTTTAGCGAAGAAACGGCACTGAGGGTGATGTACAACCCCGCTCAACTCATCTCTGAAGGTTTTTCTGGCTAGGCTGTCCCTATAGCATTGCTGTTAATGTTGCTACACTACTGCTTCTAGCAGATGGTAATGAAGAATGCTCCAGTGAAACAGAACTTCAACTAATGACGCAGAGCTCTCGGTGCTGAAAACAATGCCTGCGGTCCAGCACATCTTTTGCCTTGAGATCTCAATAGCACACTATACAAACAGTGCGATTTCTTTTGAACAGCTATAGTTTCTTTTGAATTCTTGCGCTACTCTCTTGGATTCACAGTATTCTGCGGTCAATTATCTGTGTATAATTGACAGTTGTCCCTGGCAACGATTTTCCTATATAACAAAATAATTTCAACTCAAATCAATGTCATGTCCATTACTTATTTTGTTAACATCAACCTAACAAGAGGGATAATATATAGCCTGTTGGTCAAAAACAACCAGTTGACTCTACATTATCCCCTATGGACACAACTGGATGCATTAAAGATACACGCATCATTCCCTTCACTTTATATACATTATTGAGTATTATTGAGATGTATTCCAAACAGCTTCTGTTCAATAAACTGAAGCTCAAGTTAACGGTGCTTTTGTGGGTAATTAAGGAGGATTATGGATGTTACAGAGGCTCTGCTCCCTCCTAAAACCCAGTGGTCCCAGCCCACCCATCAGCCCATATCCAGACTCAAAACCACAGCAGGACGGCTTGAGGAGGAGCACCACAACAGAACCCTGCTGGTTATCTAATAAAGATCGACCAACACTGCTATACAGAAAATAACCATTTACAGACACACACTACGATGCAACACTTCCTCGTTCTTTAAGCTGTTTTGGTGCTTCATTCACATTCAGCTAAAAATGGCAAAAAAATGTTAATGTTACATAAAAATGTGTTGCTCTAATGCCACATTTCTTAGGGTTTAGAAGCATTATTATTTCTAGGTGTCCATTCAAAAACCTAATACAATCTGCCAAAATGTGAATACTGAATAAAGATAAAACCAATTTACAGTTGTGAAAAATAATTCTTATATTTCTTGACTATAAATCAAATTTAGCAAACTTTGAGCCCTCAATGTCATCACTAAAAGACTGTCAGAAGAATTTATAAATGTGTGACATCAAAACAGGTTCATCTATAAATCCAGCATCATCTCTCTTTTCTTCTTTGTCTTGACTGTGTGTGCACCAGGTGTCCTTGGAGTCCAGGTGTGCATGTCAAAACCAAGTTGCCACTAAGACAATGACCTCTAACCTTATGTTGCTGAACCAACCACTCCCCCTCAGCTTAACAAAGACCCCACGTCTCTTCTCTGAAGTGCATCACCACAAATCTCACAGCGTCTCTATTCCCTATCCAACACATGGAGGACCGCAGGCTGCATGACCTCCGTTCCCACGTTGATTCGCCCATATTAGAGTGTTTGCAGGAACCAATTACCCCTGCCAATGTTCAATATGATTAAATATAGCAGCCATCACTGACTATTATTCATCAGTGTAACATGACGAGTACACGCTAGTAGATTAATTAAAGTGTCACATGCAACTCTCTGGTGGATAGTTGGTGCCGTAATTAAGTATCTTACATCATTAGTTAGCAGTTTGTTCCTCTCTCCCTGTTTAGAAAAGGTTAATGTCACTTTGCTGCTTTGATTGAAAGCAGTGACGCTCTTTCTCTGCTGGGTCACTGCAGAAATATTGCTTTATAAATTAACTGTGAACCTTTTGAAAGACAGGCATGAGATATTGTACAACAAAATCGTTTTTTAATAAGATTGTTTAACACCATGATTATAATACATATTTTATTTTATATTAAAGCAAATATCATGCCAGATCTTTGATGATTCACTTATTGTCACAAAGCAATGGCTGCGTTTACACCTGGTATTAACATCTGTCTCAGGTGATATGATCACAAGTGGTCAGCTGAGACAGACTGTTGTTAACACCTGATATTACCACGTGTCTCCTGTGACTACTTGTGATTGGATTACATCAAGGTAACAATGGATACACTGGATGTTCATCTCACCTCAGGAAACGATTTGAGCAGAATTATTATTCTTATTTGAGTAAACATGAGCTTATGGGTGTGTTTTATATGGCCTATGTCCCTGTATGTTGATATGAGGCATTTTAAGATATTCTGTGTGGAGGTTTTTCGGTTGACAAAGCATTTTGGATCCTATTTACACCTGTCAAATTGTGATTATTGCACCTCCCGACCCCAGATGGATGTTAATACCGAGTATAACAGGAGCCAATGTGACAGAATACATGAACAAGAATCTCTACACATAACTGTCTGAAATTATATTATAATACAACTTTATATATTACAATTAATTATAAGTATACCAAATTAATCAGAAAGTATGTTTACTGTTTCACTAGTTTACAAAATGCTGTTCTTCAAATTAAAGGCAATACATTTTGAAACAGAACATTGTAAGGCCCAATTATGAAATTATTTTGTTAACCTTCATTTACAACAACGGAAATTTGTCTCACTAACTTCCCATTGGCCAATCTCAAGACGCTGCACGCAATTGTGAGGAGAACATTTAAACTGGTCTATTTCCCCTCAGGAAACGGAGAGAATAAGAAAACCCAGATAAGGTAAATAATGTGTCCCAGAGCGTTCCGATTGAAAACATTTGTTTTCACTTGCTCTTGTTTATTTTATTTCGTGCCCTCTCAGGGTTGGCGTGACAGCCTCTAATCCCATTGGTCTACTGCAGCTAAATGAAACATCCAGAGAAAAGTATTCATCAAGAAATCTTTGCAGCTAATTATAGCATTAAGCTCCAAATCCTTGAGCTGCTTCCAGTAGCCTGGAGAGCAGTACAAGCAAGTGTTCGTGATCTAACTGTGATCCCAAGCTAACAGAGAACGTTTTCAAAACGTTGGCTAAAGTTACCTAAAAGTTCTCTTAAAGGTATCAAAAAAGTTCTTGCATTAACATTAGTAGAACATTATAAATATATAAAAAAGTTATTCTTAAGTAGGTAGTGGTACGTTTTAAGAATGTTACAGAATTACTTAATGTTTAAATAGTGTTCCTATAACAAAGCAATAATGTTAATACAACATCTAATAAACATGACATTTTGAACATCTTTAGCATTATTGTTACTTAATGAAAACGTTAAGGAAACATTGTTAGCAAACATTGTTAACAACCCAAAATTGTTAGCAGGGCAGCTTTACGACAGCGGAACAGTTGAGGGGTTGAGAACAGAGGTAAATGTTTGTCTCTGCTGGACCAGCGAGGCCGAGCTCCTTGCTGACCTGCTTGCGTTAGGAGAGCGCTGATTTACGATGTTGCATTTGCTACCTATTGAGTGCAATTACACAGAGCAAAAGCTTGTACAAACAAGGCCTCAAAAAGAGGCCATAGTACATTTAGGAAAGGCGAAAGAGGTGTGAGAAAAAAGGAGGATGTCCCTGAACTCAAAGCTCAGGAGTAAGATTTATCACTCCCACTGGCTGTAAATCTAATCTACCTGCGATTCGCTTGGTTCTCCACGGGAAATATATACCGTCCAGAGCGGAGCTTGCGTAATCATGAAGTAGGCAAAAATGTTCAATGCGAGGGCTCGTCTCTTTCTCTCCCATTTCGTTCTCTGTTGTTCTGATATAAGTGCCTTTAAAAATTTGAAGGATCAGTGTTTAAACCATCAGACTGTCTATAGCTTTTATTGGTGATGTGTCTGACGAGGACACAGTTACTGTCCTCCATTTGCATTATGCAGTGAGAAGACAGCAGCACAAAGATGTGACATACACATTTTGACAGATTAGCGCAGTCATTTGTTAGACCTACAGTCAAAGCTTAACATTTATTCAGACTGAGTCTTTATCCACTCATTGGATGTGCATACAGTAAACACTGAAAAGCAACAATACAGAAAGGCAAAAAAATACATAACAGCTCAACCCAAGCAGACGCTTCACACAAACACATTTGTCTTCAGTATTGACTCATTCATACATGCCGGCATTTCACGATTTGCTGCAAGGTAAACATGGGACTGCACAGCTTTGTAGATGTTTAAATACGTTTATATTTTTAGGGTGAAGAGTGTATTTACTACCATCTCAAAAATAGCTTAATTATTACATTTTCTAAAGACCATTTGAAGTGCGTTTACCTGCACATGAATGACGCAAAACCAGTTGCCACGATACCAAGATGTTCTGGGATTTTGCCAGAGAGTTGATATGAGGTTGCTAAGCTGCTCTGAGTGCATGTTAGCATGTTGCTATACAGTTACTAGGGTCTTCGGTGCGGTTGCTAGATGGTTGCTTACAAGTCCAAGTCTCTGTAATTAATATGACATGTAAGTGTATTTTTATCATCTGCTAAATGAAAATCAAACAAACGGAACAAAGCATTTACAATATTCTGGATGTCAGTCTACAAACGGTACATTAAACAGTTTTTGCACATTAAACTAAGAGGAGAAAATATCTTATCTAAAAAAAAGAATATCTAAAAAAGGTACGCTTTGCCTTTAAGTGTGACTAAGATCTGAGCCAAACAAGCATTTGGTTTAAAATAAAGGTTATAATTTGAAGTAGGAGGAGGTCCAGTTCTCAATCTTTAATGACTATAATGTTCACTCATTAGTGACTATTCAAAATGTGTGAATCAATTTGCATTGTGACGAGAAATAGCTGTTCTGGCTTTCTTAGAAATATGTGAGGGCGGGAATCATTACAGAACCAAGATGGAGTGTGATAGCCGTTCACACAGGAAACAGCACAGAGGTATGATGATGGGAGGCTGGAAAGTGGTAGGGACAAAAAAAGAGGCGCTGAATATGCTAAACGTGTGAAGACTAACAAAGAAACGTGTGGAAGATCAACCTGAGTCTCCCTCATAAATTTTATATTATATCCAGATGTACCACAGCTCCAGAGTCCACTAAACTCTTTAATACTGTTTCTCCCACACTTATTTGACACCATCTTAAAATCCAACACATCATTATCTGCATAAAAATGCCAGATAATTAGAAGCCCCTTTTCATTGTAGGCTTCATCTATAAGAGTTGACGAGGTGATGGCCTTATGGTTGTTGTAGGTTCCATGTGTCTGTAGATAATAAGCCACTTTATATGAGTCAAAATGGAGATGCAGCAGATTGGAGATGTCTGATGTCGTCAACATCTCTCCCTCTTCATTTCTCTTTAAACCTGCACAGCCCTGATTAGCTAAGTGTAAAGGTTAAAAGTAGTAAGAAAAGCTTTTTATTTCCATAAAAAACTGTGAGCTGCCTGTCAAAACATTCTTTGTATTCACAGAGTGAGAGGAGAGTTGGTGTGATTTGTTGGAAGCAGTAGTTGTATTTGACAGTTCTGCATCACTGTTTCTCCCTGACAGTGTTTTTCTAACATCTTATATTCTCCTGATTACTGATTTTCAAAGGGTCTCATTTCCATCCCTGCCAAAACTAAAATTTCCAAGTAAAGTGGCAGATAAAGGCTAAAAACAATGCATGTTAATAATCAGGGCTCTAAAGCAATTTTGTACAGTATGCAAAAAATTATTGGGGCCCACTGGGGCATCAAAATGACATCAGAACTCATAAATGTATAACAAGTTAAACTTTTAAAAGTGTGTCTCGAGACACCTGCATCCTGTTCTGTACGTTCTGTTCCATCTAGCTGTATTCCATCTAGCTATACCCTGTGTGCACGCCCCAATGTGAAATTGAGGTATAGTGCATGAATATTAATTTGGTCATGCAGATGTTGGTTGGTAACCTTCTGGGAGCGTTCAATTAAGCAATTTAATAAACATTTATGAACCACCATAGGATTTGTTTATCCACCATCTGATTACCAACAATTAAACCTCTTCCTTACTGGGTAAATATTATGTAACACAATTAATATTCATAAGCAAAGCCTTTACTATACCAATGTCAATAAAAATGGGGTAGATTGTATGCACCTCTAGTAATATATATAGTCTACATGTTTTATAACTATAATAAGATTAACATGCTTAGATCATTAGCTGAATGACTTTAATTAAAGGTCTTGAATGAGCATGTTAGTGCAGAGCCGTGATGAATGCATTGCTCTACAAATACAGCATTCCATCATGCTATTGATGCTTTGCTGCAGTGCAAGTTTAAATCGCATCAGTAAAGCAGCAAGAGCCTGTTGTAGTGTCTCGAACCGCAGGCTCTGCAGCTCTCAAGCTCTTCTGATTTGTTTATCATTATCTTGTGGTCAATTTATACTCTGTTGTTAGATTAATTGCCTATTTAAAGTGAATGGAAAAATGGTAAAATCCTTTCCTCTCCCTCTCTCTCGCTCGCCCATGTTCACTTTTAATTTGTTTAATGCAGTCTCTTAAAAATATCTCCGTCAAGTCATCCAATCAGTCTTGATGGAGGGCTGCTGTATAAAGAGTCTGATAGCGGTCTGTAAGTGTGAGTTTCAGAGCAGAGGTCAGTCCAAGGTTAAACCCGAGCAGACAACTGACTTGTTCAAAATAGAGGCTGCAGCTTCACACGCTGATTAGAATACGATAAGCACAGAGTGATATGCAAGCTTTAGTTTGATCTTTGTTTGAGCTCTCTGCTTCAAACGTTAGTCGAGGGAGGAAGCAGCAGATGTTTGGAATTTAAGCATGAAAAATATCCATGAAAGGATTAGCAGACAGATGCCGGGTCTTTCTAACATAGCTGTTTGCAGTTATTTTAGACGCGGTTGAGGTAAACAATAAGGTTAAGTTTACATATAAAGAAATCTATGCATATGTGCATATCTATGCATACCCACATTACTGTTGGGTGATATATTGAGTATTGACAATGTATTTATTGTTTTGTATTTGGCCAATACACTTCTCAAAGATTAAGTTAAGTTGTTAGTGGCATGTTTTTAAAACTGTTAAAAAAGCAATAATGTTAATACAACACAAGAAAAAAAAATTGGAATAACGGTCTTATAAGCAATTATTATTATATTTGTTAATATAATGTATAAAAACACTGGGCATTTTGAATGTTTTTAGAACTTTCAAAATAACATTTTTAACGTTTAATTTTGTTACTTAATGAAAACTTTAGGGAAATGATCTTACAAACTGAAATTTGTTAGCTGGCTATGAGTTAGTCTGAACTATAAATTGAAAAAATTATCAGATCTCACCTAAAAGCTAAAGAATAGAGATATACTTTTAGCTATATGGCCCACCCGTAATGCACAGGCACATAAGACAAAGAAGACTAGCATAGATCAACTCACGCTCACACACACACAATGCACACACACACTCAGACAATTGAAGAAACGCTTTCCAGACAGAAGGCTGATTGTTTATCTGTGTGGTAGCATAGAGAATTGAAATCTTTAGCTTCAGATAAGACATCAATCTCCCTCCGTGGGCTGCGTAAATAAATCTGATTAGGAGCAGAATCATTTCCCCTTCAGGACTGTTTTATCAGCTCGCTCCATGCCTTGGTGGGAGATAACTGACCAAACTCACAGCCAGAGGTTGATCACCACAGCCTCCGCTCACCACAGACATGCCACACCAATCTAAATGATGTAATACTTTAGCCAAACAGAAGCAGGTCCATCAGCTCTGGGCTGCTTGCAGGAGGGACAGCAGGTGAGAGTGCAATACATTTGAAGGAATGAGATTTTCCAAATGACACCCGTTTGAATATGGACAAAAGCACAGTGTGTTGTGGTTCACTTCTTGCATTAAATGAATATTAGATTTCAAAAGCACATCATCAACATGCCATTTTCCAGTGACAATTCTTTTATGCAAAGAAAATTGTATTTTAATTGAAAGTAGCACCAGCTTATTGTAGTCACATCCAGGTTTTTTTTTATTTTAAAGGGTGAATGCCTGTGCAATAATGGAGGGTGTTCTGGGTGGCAGTTGCCATGGCGTTCTGCGTGGTTGTTAGCGCATTGCTATGTGGTTGCTAGAGTGTTTGGTGAATGGTTGCCACACGGTCCCTAGATACGTCCCTCCTTCAATGAAAGTGTGGAGTTATTCATCTGTTTTCTCACTGGTCAGACGCAAGTTTAGAATAATGCAGTTAACACGCACCTCTCTGCTAGATTTTTTGTATAATTTGTGTCTATATCAACAATGTGTGAGACTAATGTTAAGTATAACAACAGTAAAAGTATTGCTTGCCTTAGCAAGTACCGCTAATTAAATGACAAAACGAGCTAAGTTGCTGGAGTCCGGCCCATGAGAAGCATTAGATGATCTTTGAATTCAAACAAGCAAATATTTAAAAACAAAAGCACAAAGAATGGAAGGTACCGGACAAAACACTGTTGTTCCAACATTACTGAAGACCAGCAGAAAAAAGAAATCAAAGACAATGGAGTTTTGAGTAATGCTTGTGATCCATGTTGATGTGGGTTCACCCTCATTTCCATTTGCCTCCTTCACAAAGCAAATAAATGATCTCAGCAAAGGACCACAAATAACTGCAGAACGCAATAAAAAACAGGAAGTCGAAGTTGGTCTAATCAGCTCCGACTATTTTTAAGAACTCTAGACTGTTTTAATAACAATAAATGAAACGTCACCAATCAACATACCAAAACAAACCATGACAGCCTTGCACATCAAGGGCAAGTTTTTCCTTTAAAAAAGGATGCAGATTTAATGGGAATGGACAGTTTCCTGGGTCAGACCAGATGCATGAGGTTATTTCCAGAGGACAAAAAGGTTTTGGCATAAAGTGTGACGGGTGAAAAGATGATTATGATGCACTGCTAATAAAGCTGATGCCTCCAATTATATCAGCCAGTTAAAATGACAGACCGCATTATGTGCATTTCTCTCCCATCACTGTGGGGGATACGGTTAGTTTATCGCAGCGTCCTGCTTCTAAAGCACGGCACATCATGACATGGCCTTCTTTCTTCTGACTAAATTGTTGTGATGTGACAGGAAATGAGAGATGATTATGACGATAATGCAAGTACACTTCTCTGTCCAGAGTGCATGAACACTTCAAATTATTGAAGTGAAAAGTGCGTCAAGAAATAATTGTTTCCATATATTGTCAATCAAGATTTAAAAAAAGAGTAACTCAAGTAACTTGTGCATTCAAAGGTTCTTTGTTCAAGATGTACAACTAATTGGGATTGTGGGATATCGAATTGAACTCCAGTGCATTACAAACATGAATGACGTATATAAAATAACAAGTGGGGCACAATTGGAAAACTGGGGCACTACTGGAAAACAATCAATGAATTAATGCTCCAAAATATTTCTTACACATGCCAAGACAATTTTCCTAAATATAAAACATAGGAAACTATAAAAATATGGTGCAAAATCATAATATAAATCAAACACTTTCTAGATCACTAGCTGTAATGCACATAAAAGCCCAACAAAAGACAAAAAAAAAAACAATCTTCCAAAATTTCCTTTAATAAACTGGACAGCGGCCGACACTGGGGGGAAAACAGTATTGTGGATTATTTCCCTGTGCTGAAACTCATCTTGTCTTGGAGCACAAAGTGAGTAGATTGATGAGAGAACAGAGGGATAAAAGGAGGAGTGCAATGGAAGCAACAGTGCATCATTTATGCTTGTGGCAGCCTGTGAAGTATGAAAACATAACGCTGATGAAAATCCTATTGATTCACGTCGATTCAGCTTACACAAATTGCACTCTGCCTCTGCGCTCCAGGCTGTTGGGAAGGAAAATTTTGTTGCATCGCCTAGAAATAGCTTAACTGACGGTCAACAATGACAAATGGCAATACTGAATGCAAACAAATGCGGTTTTACAGCTCGACAAAAGGTTCGACCTTGAGGGCACATTACTAACAGTTCTGCTGGTCACATTATCTCTTCCTACTGAATGTCAGGGCAGCTTCTGAGCAAAATCCAATTTTACTTAAATTCGGTCCCGTTTTAATTAATTCATGCACTTGTACAAAGCCCTTTGTTTTAGAATGTAGGGCAGAATGTTTCTTTCTATCTTTGTGATAATGTATTCATGAAGAGAAAATAGCAAACTTTTGTTTGTATTTCGGTTTCTTGTGTTACATCTCTCCCACTAACCCATTTGCATGAGCAAAAGTTGCTTGTTTTAATTAAATATTTTAGCTGACCTAAACTTAATAAAAAAGCATCCGCCATGGCGATGTGCTTAGAGAAGGTGCTCCAGGTGTGCACAATGCTTGAATCTGGCTTGCGACATACCCAGCTAACAATTTTAGGTTGAAAGAACATTTTCCTAACGTTTCCATTAAAACATTGTACTAATGTTACTGCAAGAACTTTTTTGATAACTTTAAGAGAACTTGAGCCACATTCTATTAACTGGGTATCTAGATACCAGCCCCTCCCTCTCCCTAATAATTTCACGTCAACCTCCACAAAATAAAAGAAATAATAATCTAATATTAAAGTTCACCTGCATTATAAAGCACAATTAATCTACAGTCTTTATTTAGAGGTGTTTTTAAAAGTCAGTAATTCATTGCTGTTGTTTACAAGTCTGATTTGACCTTTTAACAGTGTTTTCTAGAATATGATGCTGTCAGGGCTTTGTCCAAGTCATTTCTTATGCACAATTCCAGCACAAATCAGGCTTTCAAATTAGACGCTTAAAGCATTCTGGACCAATTCAGGCATATTTTTGTCATGGTATTTGAATGCATTAAGAACGTGAGTCCCAAGGTTATACTACTGAGCTAAATAGATCTACGAGCTCATAATTATGTCTGACTCATCACCTCAGATTTCCTCAGCTCTGAGATGAGCAGAAGTCAATCAGGAGGGAATGACAGAACAGGTGGAGCCGTGAAACAGAGAGTAAGGGCATTTGCCAAGACTGAGCAACATATATGTTGAAACAAGACAGACAGCCGGCCCTGATCTTATCTCGTACTCCAGCGGTCGTGTCGCATTTTTAAATTAAAGATAGTGAGATAGAAGCAGCAGGATGAGTGTTTGGACCCTGTGATCGGACTGGCCAATAAGAGATGTAGAGGGGCTTATTATATCAGACCATCTGACCTCTATCACAGGGTCAAGGGTTCTTGCAATGCCATTCCATTATTACCAGGCTCATATTATCAGTCTGTGTTTACAGCAAAAGAATTACAGTCCCAATGCTCTACGCATACCAGCGATTACATTTGGATCCTTTTTTAGTATTTGTTATGGTACCTTTGATGGTAAAATGGTGTCACCTGATCTCTACCACGATCAGTCTGCATTATAAAAAACAAGCAGATTTTATGGTGAAAGTATGTTTAAACAGAAGATAAGACTCTACCCTAATACTACACATACTAATAACCTCAAAGCAAACATGCATTTTTTAAAGCATCCAACACACTGATCCGACAAACCTACAATGTCACATCAAGCATCATATCATCACCTTCATCACAAGTACCCAAAAACCCTACAGTGAAAATTATTTTTTTAATGTTTCTCTGCAGATAAGAACCATTCAAAAACCTTGCCTTTAAAGAATGGTCAGGAAATATGGTGTTCAGAATATCGCACTAAAATACTGTTGCAAAGCTTGTCCGTACTCGCTGTACAGTATATGCACACATATACAATCTGTTGCTCGATCTCTCACTGCTCATTGCCTGTTTGATATGATAAAACTGTTCGATTTCATGCAAATATAATTCATAAAATTTGATGCAAAACAGAAGAATGCCGCAGGGAATACATGACCGAGAGCCTGGACAGCACAGTTCCCTCACAGTGTGTTCCCACACGCCAGAACTGTGAAAAATGATATTCACATACACATACAGACAGACCACAAAGGCACTAGGAAGACAATGTGAACAACAGTTTTCAGAAACATGTTGAAACACCACCCATCAAAGACAGCCAGACGGCCTATACAGACACAAGAGCTTCTGTGCAAAGCTCAGCAGGACGACACAGAGCTGAAAAAACACAATATGTTCCAGCTATCAAGGGTATTACTGGAGATATTAAACATAAACCAGTAGGACTCGCTTGGGTTGGCAGCCGTGGGAATAGCTGGTGTTTGGCAGCACTTGTGTGGAGATTCAGGTGTCTACATAGATGGCAATTCAATTCCTGAATGCCATTGTTTAGAATGTACTGTATCCTGCCTGCTGTTTTTAAAACAGTCTGTGAAAAAGCGTGCTTCATGCAACGCGAAACATTTAAAACAGCTGTATGTTACACTGTTGTCGCATGACCTCACCACATTACGTTTAATTATTTGATTTAAATCCGTTTACCATGTTTTATAATAATTTTGGTATTATAGCATTTGAATTCAATTTTGTACAAAAATTATTTCTATCAACTAAATGTCTTAAAAGAATTTAAAAAATAACAATAAAAATTATAACATTAATAAAAAAAAAACACACCTACAGACACATACATCATTTTATCATTGAAGTATTGCAGCAATTCAAAACTGAAGTATCACCTTTCAGCGTTGCTTCACTACATGTGACTGTTTTAACCGTTTTAATCAATTAACAGACCTAATAAAAATGTCTGAACTGCTGCCAATCCATTAACATAATGAGTCAAGACGAAGATGTTAAAAATTGCAGTGGATATCACTGTCAGTTCGTTTATCACATGGAGCATTGCATTGTGGGATATGGCACATCTGAGCTGTGTGCTCTGTTACTACACAATTTTCAAGTAAAGTAACAGTGGGTTATCTAGGTATTTTATGCATAAAAACAAACTATATTATATTACTATATACTGCAGAAGCAGTTTGAGCAGTATGCTAGCATGCTGTCTCAAACATAGCAATTGTCTTGTTCCAGAAATCCACAGCAAAACAGATATGACACACCTTGTCATTGTGACCTGGATGCAATCTGACACCAATGGCAAAAGCTATAAGTGCATAACCGTAGAAAAGTGCTCACAATGCAAAGCTTCTGCATCGCTGTTCCAAGCTTGACAATCTAAACACTTATCTAAATGGCAGATGCTATTGTGCCCCAGGAAAGCTAGTTTAAGTTTAGGCTATTGCTAAACTTACTTTCTCTACATGCATACCCATTCATACAATCCCACTTTTGAATTTGTTTTATGTTTCTAGAGCTTCCAGGTATTAACAAGATACGGGCATGTACAGAACTCTGGAATTGGAATTTCTTATCTAGACTGCTCATGCCTCACTCGCTCTGCACTTTAACTATGAAATGATGCAAAAGCTTTCGCATCAAGTATAAAAAAGGCAGGAAATTTTGGTGGCGGCTGCATTAATTCAGAATACGTGAATGATCTGAGCATCTGCCTGCACTGTAAGTCGGTTATGAGAACCAGGAGGAGATTTCAAATGCAAACCAGCTGACATCGTGCTTTTTATGAGATTGATAACATCCGCACACATCTTTGATGTTGATGGGTACAAATATTTTCTATCATCTTAATATGTCCTCTTAGAACTAAAAAGCTGCAAGCAGTCAGAGTCAAATTGTGATAGAGTTATGGTATAATCATATCCATTACACTTACTGGAACTATGGTAACTGGAATTTTCTGGCCCTCTTTTAACAAAAACAGAAATGAGCTTAATGAGCTGATGTGTTAAAATGCAAATGGCCATCCCATAATTCTCAGCTTTTTTAAATTAAACTCAATTAGGTGAAATGAGAAGTCCTGTTAG
>JAZGTI010007039.1:7795-22338 GCA_036877585.1 Botia kubotai | reverse complement strand
TTTTTAATACATGTTAAAGTCGAATGAAGTCAGACTGACATTTCCTAAGAAATCAGACTCGACTGCACAAATTATATATTATTATTATTATTATAAACTTATCATTGGGAATTGAGGTTAGGGGATCAAACTGAACACTGATCTTGAGGGTAGTTGCTCAATAACTGATTTTTGTTCATTTACAACCCAAGAAAATGACAGATTGCAGCTTTAAACAAAACATTTAGGAATTATGTTTTTTATAGAAATTATGGAATTATAATTTTAGCACAGGCAAAAATCATCCATGTTCTAACGGAAAATAAAAACTCATGTCTATTTAATGGATAATTTGTGCAAAAACTTGTACAGATGCGACGAGAAAGCGGTTTCAAGTGTACATATGCTGGTTAATATTACTCGTAAAGTTCTTTAGTGCTCACTATCAATGTATATGTTGCAGTTTTGATGCAACTGTCTCTTTGAGTCCTTTATAATCCTATATAATGCATTCCATTATAACCTCGGTTTAACCTCAGTGCACAGTCTTACTGTGGCTGGTTAGATGGTTACCTATACAGGGTTTCCAGGAAACCCAGCCAATCAACTGAACTGCACAAAACATCAACCAATCACACACATGCCTCCTGACTGATTCTACAGCTGAAGCATACAAGCAAACAACCCTGCTTACATGATATGTTACCTTGAAAAACAAGACCGGTTTCTACAAAGAATGTAAGTCACAAATACTACAATTAGAATTATAAGAGAAACAATGTCTTACTTTCTATATGGTCCGGAAAATCAACTGATGCAAGCGTGCATCTGTTTGCTACGTAGAGGCCACGCTTACAAACTTTACACTGAAAAGGTCTGGAAATAATTTAGAAAAGCATTATCTGCCTTATATCTCACTGACTTCTGGCTAAGTGAGAGAGAGGAAAAACTAAAGCAAAGTCCCAAAAACAACAATTGCAGAAACGTCTTCAAAAACACACGCCACTGTCTCGCCAGTGGAACGGTGAATCATACATTGGTAGCTACATACAAATTAAACACCAACACCTGAACTCAGCCCACCCCAACCGAGACCCTCCTTTGAAAAATAATGGCACTAACCACTACCCCTCTTAAATGCTGGCTAATTGCCCATGCGGGTCCCTTTACGTCATAAGCTGGAACAGACAACCCAGTGCCCGGTTCCAGATGTGAGACCCACATGTGGCAAACTGTTAATATTGTGGATAACGCAGTTGGAAAAAGTGCCAAAAATAGTCTGCTTATTGGCCTACGAGGCAGACAGACAGATATCATGCTTAGCTGGGCGAGAGTTGATGGCCAAATACAGTGCCAAAGTGCAAATAACTGATGCAACTCATGCGTCTGTGTGTCTTTTCCCCCATTAGCCCACGCTGGATCACTTCAACAACCAAAATGTGCATGTTTTATTCCAAACCAAACTGTTTTATGTTATTTCAACAGGTCAAACTATGTAATATTTACAGAATAACAGTACATAAATACTCTTAAATGTGTGATTAAAAGGCAGGCTAGGCAATTTCAGAGTGGCTAGCATTAGCAAGCTAGCTTTGAAAGCATAAGATCCCGCCCTCTGTTCAGAGCGCCTCCTTTAATACACATGAATGCGTACACAGTTTGACAGGCAGGTAGGACACCCAATCATTCCATTTGGACCGAATGCAATGACTGGATGAACATTTTATGGTCTATGCACCTTCCACAGTAGATATATATGTGTATATGAATATATTTACACCACGTTACTTAGTGATTGCAATCAGAATATAAAGAAGTTTTCAACAGCATAACAAAAACAATCATCTACCCTGCCTTTAAGGCACTAAACAGTGTCTTCAACCCATGAAAATGCAGCAGATAAATTAACTTGGTTTAAATAATTCGTTCATTTCCTTTTTAAAAGGATGGGAACAATCTTATAATTCAAACACAAAGGCTAGGTGACTTGGGTGGGGTGCACATGGCCTAAAATGAACCATCTAAAACACATTTGCGACACACAGACTAATCATAAACTAATTATAAAGCTCATTTCCGCTCACTGCAAACCATTTCACTGTCTGTTTACTTAAGTATTGTCCAATCATGAACAAAAAGGCTGGGCAACGGGGAAACTCACAACACCTACATGTTTGCCAACATATTATATTGAAACATAACACACCTCAGACTGCAGGACGGCTCTTAATGAAAGATGCATTTGTAATGACGCGGATTCATGTTCTAAATCAATAACAACGACAAAGGTCAGATCACGCTGCGAGTTCGTGAGCTGCTTTTAAAATCCTCTTTGTTTTGAGTTGACGCGAGTTAGTAAGTGTGCACACCTACGCACACTCGCATCCCAGACACGACGCACAACATGGAAAACTTCTACCATGCCATATGAAGGCTTACTTTATATACTGTAGACCAAATGAGGGGGAGGACAACTGGAAGAATTAGCTAATGGTTTACTGCTTCAGCGTTGGTGGAGCTCAGATACCCAACCGAGAAGACATGACATGGTCATTTTTCCCAAAGAAATAAAGAATACACAGCAGTGGATTGTTATTAACAAGCAAGTTGAAAGTCATAGAAAACCTCCATCGTAAAGCATAAACAACGAGGACTTGCACACGAACAAGTGCCCAATGAAAGACTCACGACACCTGCAACTTTAACTATGGGGAAAACGACCACGAGTGACATACACAAACATATCTCCACATACACAACAGGAAGCAGAAAACAAGGCCGAAATGGGAAATGTCTGGTGTAAAATCCTGCAGCAAGCAGACAGAGGCGCTGTGATGGGCTGCCACTTGTCTCTGGGCCAAATGGCTGAAAGTTGCTCCCAAATGGTGGATGCCACACCAGATCAACACGATCGGTTATGAAGCACTTCCAAATCCGATTACAAACTCCCCTAAACCGTTTCACCTACCGGACAGTATAAATAATATTAAGATCGTGGTCGAAAACGACCACAATTGGTCTAACTCGGGTCTAACTCGACTACAACTTGTCTAACTTGTTCACTTTTCGACTTAAGAAAGGACATACTGTGTCAATCATTCATTAATAACACAATCAGATGTTACACAACGTTAATTTCGTACAACTTACGCTATATTCACTCAGGCGGAGTGACGCGAACGTCATGAAAACTTTGTCAGCTAGCTGCCTGTTTTTTTCCTCCTTTTCCAGTCACTGAAACTAAACTTTTACCTCACGAATCTCACGCTTCTGATCTTTTACACTTTTCAGAGCAAAGTGAAGAATCATTTCAGGTAGGAACAAACAGTTAAAGCGGCTAGCCGATCACAGGAATTAGCGGGCTGTGTATACAAATGAAGCGCTGGAACTCGTTTAAAGCAACACGCACATGTGGAAACGGTCTAAAAACACACTTTTCAACCCACTGACCGTTCAGATACATTTCTCCACCACTGGATTAAACATCTGAAGTGTAGTTGACGGGACACTCACCCGTATCGCCCGGGGTCTTCATGTTACCGCGTATAGCCGCTTCGTTAGCAGTCCTGCTAACTGAGAATGGAGAGAGTGAGAGAGAGAGATGAAATCTCTTGCTCCGACGAGCTCAGTATCGCACACAAAACTCCCCCGTGAACTTTTCCTCCTCCGCTCCCGCCACGATCCAGCCCCTCAACTCGTCCTCCACAGTGTGTTCGGACTTCTCGTGTGTTGTTTTTCCTCCCCAACGTGGAGGAGACGGTCGTCGTCACCTCGCGGCCGGACAAACTCGCTCCGTGCGGTCAGAAACAGGAGCGCGTCGTGCCGATGGAGAAGGATCGCGTCCGATCTGAAGTCCCGCGAAGTGGCATATTCAAGCCCTGGCGTTGCAACGCATGGCGAAGCCCACAAGAAATAAAACACACGCGTGGAGAGTGGATATCATCACCCGATCCACTTTTCTCTCTCTCTTTCCACGGACTTTTTCTTTTTCCACACACTCCGTGCAACTCTCTCTCCCTCCCTCCTCCTTTCCTCTTCTCCACCTCCTCCTCCTCCTCCTCTTTCTGCGTGTCGTGTTGCGTTCTTCCTGCCACACGGGGCCGCCCACGCCAAGCGGGGGTGGGAAGGCGGAGACATCGCGTAGCCACGCCCACCAACAGGCGTCACTGCCGCACGTAGGGTTGCCATGGGGACCGCTAACGCCGTCCTAGCTTGGCTAGTTTAGTGAGGAGATGTTGGGCTGTTGTCCCACAAAAATAGACAAGAAAGTCAGCGACAGATCGGTCAAAGTCTCACAGGGTGACGCGTCACTAAAAAGAGGCGCAAAAGTAAGGGCTGTTGTATATTAAGAGCATGTTGTGAATCTGCCTCTGGGAGGGCCCACAAGTGTCACTAAAACTCATGTTGGCCCCTCCCACCCCTTCCAAAGTAATATAAAATCACTAGTTCACAAGAATAGTTGACTAGCTCATGGTTATTATGTACTGTAATTATTTACTCTGAAGTTGTATGTTTACTCACTTGAAACTGGATATTAATAGTGTATCAATCTCAAAGCTGCTCTTTGGCTGTAGAGCCACATAAAGGTGAGTAAACATGACAAGATTTGTTTAATAACAGCTTTTATTTAATGTGTCCTTCCACAAGTAACTTACACAATAACAGCCCAGAGTGTTGTCATTAAAGATATTCCTGATGAAGTCGTATGACCATAAATATAGAACATCAGTGACCTCTGCAGGAAAGGGTCAAAGGCCATTTGATGGTAAACAGCAGCTTCTGGTCACAGTATATGTCAGAATGCTCTTCTAGGTTGTTTTTTAGAGAAATGTAATTGTTACTGAGTGTTATATGTGGGCTGGAGTGAGAAATGAATGTGAATTTGTAGGTGGCCTTCTCTTGTCCTTATCTCTCAGTCTTTATCTCCAACTTTTTCTTCCTGTCTCGCTCTCAAACTCAAAGGTGGTACATGACATTTGTGAGACATTTGTACATAAGTGCTAAATTACCAGTTCGGCGTTCATGCGACATGCGAGTGCACGCGCACGCACCAGGTTTTAACTTCAACTTGGTTTTGAACCATATCTCGGGGATTTCCCAAAACCAAGAACGCAATAAACCCCCACACTTGTATAAAAAATGAAGGGCACATTAAAATAAATGAGAAACAGTTGCTTTTCATTATATGTGATACAATTCACACTCAAGCCTCCGTCATTAGACGACATAAAAATGAAATCTTAGAGTAATTGATGTTAATGGGAATATGACCCAGGTGTCACTCTCCCAGTACAACCATTTGCTTGTGCAGAAGCAAACGACTTAATACAAGAGAGACGGAGAAAGAGATTTTCGTTTGGAAATGTTTTCTTTCACTCCTCTCCTTTGTGGCACGACCCGCCGTCTCTAATCAGAGTGACAGACAGACGCGCACGAGAGAACGAGAGGGAGAGAGACAGAGATGAGAAAAGAGGAATACACAGAGAACGAGAGGAGTCTTACTTGAGGCTTTACCCAGCTGTCACAATGTGAGGTTGTAAGAACATTTCCCTAACGTTTTCATTAAGTAACAAAAACATTAAAAATGTTGTTTTGAATGTTCTAGGAATGTTCGTTGTATTAACGCGATTGCTTGGTTATAAGAACGTTATTCAAACTTTTTAAATTTCATACATTTTTTAAACATTTCACGAACAACCTAAAAATAATGTTTTTGATGCAAAAACTTTTTGATTACTGTGAGAGACCGTATAGAGAACATTCTGAGAATATTCCCTCCTAGCTGGGTAGGAACTTACCAGTGGTAAAAATGGCAAAGGAAAACATAGAGATTCAACTGACAAATTTTAGTGGGTTACTCACAAAACCCTTCATTGTGATTTTAAGACTGTCAAAGAGATTGAAAGACACAGCAGGGCTAGTACATCATGAATATTATCCATACTTCCAAACAGATTAACAGAGAGAAGACGCAGGGAATTTAAGTGCTATTTTCCATGATGTTTTAACCTGAATGCTGACGTAAACATAGTCACATTAAAACAGGACAAGAACCGAAGTGCTGCATGTGTTTTTGATTGCAGTAACTCATCTGAACAAAATGAGCTGCAGTAACTAGCAGAAACTTCTGTGCTTCACTTTTCTAAGAGACCTTTCACACTTCAGCTTTTGGTACGAACCCAAGTGAGTTCAGAGTCAGAGTTCAGTTTGTTTGGCAACACTAAACCACACCCAAGTCCCTTGAAAGCTACAGGAGGTACTGTCTGTGTGGGCTCCAGTAAACTGGTACCAGTTCAATTCATATAACCTGCAGAACTGAACCGCTATTGTGTTTTTAGTCTATTAGAATATTGTTTTTTATTGCTGCTTGTCTCTTCAGAAAGAATCCATATTTATTGCATATTGATTTAAAGTTTTATTGATCGTTTTCATTGATCAAAACATCCAGTTTTATAAACATTATTGTTTGGTTATAAGAACGTTATTCAAACATTTTTCTAATTCTGTAACGTTTTTAAAATGTTCCACTAACAACTTTAGAATAAAGTTTTTGATGTATGATAAGTACAGAAAGTTCTACTAATGTTACTGCAAGAATGTTTTTAATAACTTTGAGTGAGAACGTTAGCCAACGTTCTCAGAATGTTACCTGTTAGCTGGGACGCAGTTAAAATGAAGACAAGATTGAGAACAAATAACCAATCAAAGTCTTCCATCAGTCTGTTGTCCTTCAACGTCTCGCCTGCCAACAGCCCTACACAAAACTCCACAATCATTGCAGTGAACTTCCTGTTTCACACACCTCTGAGATCAGTGATCACATGACACATGATTTAAAATAAACAGATTAATCACTCATGAAAACTGCTGATGAACGATTGCCTGTAGTTTGTGGCCGGGTTTGAAGCGTAACAAATGCAAGACCGTTTGCAAAATGTTAAGGGGCACAGAGGGAAAAATCTGACCTCTATTTAAAGTGATTTCTGATTAAAGAAACCAATGGTAACGGGATTGAGTTTTAAACAGGAACAGCATTCCTCCCTTAGTCATCTTTCAAACATGACTATAGTTCTAATAGTAAATGGCCCTCGTTGACCCTCATGAAGGGGGCCCAGTATACACATCCACATATGCATGCATCCAGAATCCACACACACACTCAAACACACAAAGAGAGCTTTGTGCACCAATGATGGAAGGTTCCATGTGTGTGTGTGTGTGTGTGTGTGTGTGTGTAATTGGTGTTATGAAGGTGTTAAGGCCAGTAAAATCCATTTTCCCCGTTTAAAAAGATGATAAACTATGGCACTTGAGGACTCACCTTCCAGGATTCCCAGCTGAGAGAGTTTGAAAGAGAGAGAGAGGTCGAGAGAGATATGGAAGTGCTGTGGGACCGATTGGGGAGGAATTCTCAGGGGAATCGGGGATTATGAAAGAGTGTTGGGAAAGGAGAGAAAGGAAAGGGTGCAACGGGTAAAGCAGAAGTTCGAAAGCAGAGGGGGAAGGGCAACGGGGCAAAGAGAGAGAGAGAGAGAGAGAGAGTTTATGTATACGTCTCTGTGTGTGCGTGTAGAAACTGTGTGAATAGACTCTTTGTGATCAAAAGACTTGTTTATTTTCTTGGTGCTTGAAGTCCTCAGGAAACACATTTGGCCCGTCTCACTGCTGTCTGCAAGGCTAACCTCCTAACACACACCTTTAAATTTCACACACACGCGCACACACACGCACACACACACACACACACACTACCCAAAGATAATTCCAATCTCTTCTTGGAATACATAGGCAACTCAAAAGGGATTCCTGATTTGGACCATGCAAATCGATGTCCATGTTTCTGGTTTAAGTGTATGTGAACTCTCTCTCTCTTTCTGGATCTCTCTGCCTCTCCTCGTCCCCGCTGGTTCACACATTTCTAATAGGATTAGCACACTTTCACTTTGGGAAAAGGAAGCACGGACAGATGTATACTTAGGATGATGGGATGAAAGAATAACGGTAAGGAAAGCCATTTTTAGGGAACATAAAATGGGAATTTTCTGAAGAAAACGCAAGAGGTAGCTGCCCATGCAAAACTCACAGCCACAGTGCTAGGATGTTCCAGGGTCGTTGCCAGGGTGTTGATATGTGGTTGCTAGGTTACTGGCCCATGTTGAAGTTACTCCAAAGGCTCTGTGGTATGCTTGCCTCTGTGGGCTCCAATATAAAAGAGACAAGTATAGGCCATCTGTCTGTCTGTCTGTCTGTCTAGGAACGGGTGTGTATATATACATATATATGTGTGTGTGTGTGTATGTTTATATACACACACACACACACATATATGCTGACTAGCTCCTTCCTGTACACAAATAGAATCCAGTGTTAATGTCACACAAACTGTCAAACTGCACATACATGAGAACTCTTGAGTTATTTAAAGTAAACATCTAGAAAGTGGTGAAACCAGGTGCGCTGTGACCACTTGATTAGGTGTAAATAAAGTCTATACTGTAACCCCTGATGTGTGTGTGTGTGTGTGAGAGAGGCCCCATAAGCCAGTGAGTAAAGGAGTCTGGGAGAGGAATGTGAAAGTTATATTTGACCCACGTCAGGCAGTATGCCAAGCTCTGTGCCAAGCCTATGAGAGCGAGAGAGAGCGAGAGAGAGAGATGGAATGAGGCAAAGGAATTAAAAGTGAGAACAGAAGTAAATTGTGGAGCAGAGACATCCCAGCTAACAGGGAACTTATTTGTAACTTAAAGGAAATGTTAGGGAAACGTTCTTACAACCTAATGTTGTTAGCTGGGATGGGGCACCAGTCATAAGAAACATGAGGGCAGGAGTAAGTGAATGTTAGAGGACTCCACATGGACAGACAGTGTGTGTGTGTGTGTGTGTGTGTGGACCGCTGGTATGCACAGAACGATGTCCGTCTAAATTAGGCACCGCATGCATGTGTAAGCATGTGTGTTGACAGCGTCTCTTGTATCTCAGCTAGGAATTCTCTCTTCCTATTTCCCAATGCAACTTCCGGTTGCTCTTCCTTCTCCTGCTTTCTCTCCTTGCCTTGTGAACTCGCTCTCTCTTCACTTTGCAATGAAACAACTATAGTCACATGGAGAAATATTTCCTGGTGCTGTCTCAGTTAACAGGGAACATTCTCAGAACATAGACTAATGTTCTCTAAAGTTTCTCTCAGAGTTATCAGAAATGTTCTTTTCGTAACGTTAGCCAATTTTTAAACCTTATATATCACATCAAAAACACGATTCCTACGTTAGTACAACGTTTTAAAAAGTTACAGAATTTAAAGTTTGAACAACGTTCTTACAACCAAAATATAATGTTCATGCAATGGCTGAAAAATTGTTTTGAACGTTCCCTAGAACTTTCCAAATAACATTCGTAACATTCTTGTTGCTTCATGGAAATTCAGGGAAATGTTCTTACAACCAAAAAATGGTTATCTGGGGTTAACCGACATCTCTGCTTTGTTTTGTTTGGACAGAACATCAGAGTCTCCCAAAAAAATTAGTTTCACATTAAAGCAACAAAGTGCAGAGCTCTATTTAAAGAGAAAAGATGAGAGGGAATTGAAATGATGGGGTGAAATTGGAATATATGGAGGCCAGAGAGGGAACGCTGGGTTTGGAAAGAGTGAGACGCTGCCCGGGTGAGTCTGTCAAACACTGCAGACTGCGTAGCAACAGTAGCCTCATTACCTCACTGGCAGTGAAGTCTCGGCGCTGCCTTTTAACACAGCCAGCACAGAGGAAATGTGTGTGTGTGTTTGTGTGTGTTTCAGTGAGAGGAACAGTGTCGGTTTGTGAGGGGGAGAGAAATAAAGAAAGAGGGTGAGAATATGTGTTTGCCTATGCAGTGCCAGGACGACTGCGGTGTGCCGACAGCTTCCCAACACTGCAACCTCAATCACGTTCACCAAATGTCAAGAAACACCTCGTACTGTCTGTTGCTATGGCCATTCGTCTCCAGCCACACACAGACATAAGCCGAGCTAATAATACATGATCATTAAATGTTATCATAACAGCAAGCTGTTGCGATGCCTACGCTGTGGGTTCGAATGCTGACTGCGGGTTTTGAAGAACAATATTTGTGAACGTTTATGCGCTTAGGCCTAATTTCTGTGGAGAATCAGACACCTTCTACTTGTCACTTAATCTTTGAAATACTATGACACTGTTGAATGGAACGGCTGTTTTTGTTTAAATGTGGAGGCCGTGACTGAGTGAATCAGCAGTCTTGCTTCTGTGTTGTGTTATAAGACGTCCAGGAATGAGGGATTTTAAAAACAACGCGCTCTGAACTTCCCGGGTGGCCTCAAGATGACTGAAATTGTTAAAAATAGAACCAAACAGTAAAACAAACTAAAATTCAACATATTTGTGTTTGGTTATTTTATAACGCCGATTTTTTTTACTGAGTAAAAAGGGCCTTTTTAAATATTGTTGTGGACTTGTACTCTTTTTTAAGTTACTTTTAAGTTACTTTTTTTTATTTAAGTTACTTAAATGATTTCTTGCCAGTAAATTGTCTTACTACACAATTTCTTTTAAAAGCTCCAACCGGTAACTTTTTTTGGTTAAAAACGAACACAAATCATTTCTTGAGCGCAAGAGAGTTTTTGAAAGGCCTCCTTAACCCGATTCCCAATGGTAAGTTTATAATAGCTTTTAATAATCTAAACTGTCGGGTCCGATTTTGCGGGCAATGTCAGCTTGCCTCGTGCTTACGTCACGTGTGTAAACAGAAAGACGATCTGGCCAGTGAATCGCGTGTGTGGGTGCTGGAGGTGCAGCGCGTGTAGTTTGTTTAAACAGCGATTGTTTGTCATTTAAACTTGTTATCCACGTTATGCAAATAACTTGATTTCATGCAGAGGTGGCGTACTTACATTTCACGTACATTTTCAGAGCATGGTGATTCACGGGGTATTTATATATTTTAAAAAATGTACGACACGAACACCCTTCAGATCAAAGCGCCTGTCATAAAAACACAAATTGCGTCACGGATTAGCATGGCCTGCCCTAAAACAGCTATCATTCAAATGTGCATTCAAAACAGCCCACTGCTCAGGTCGAGGTCTGTCACGAACCGGGAAGTTAACAGTTATTGACATGCGTTCATACCGCAGACACTTGTTGCTTTTGCGGGTTGAAATCTTCCAGGAATCGCGTGTGCTGCAGGCGGCGTGACGGACAGAGACATGAGGACACCTGGCGGTTAACGCCGGTTTTGCATCCCTGCAACAACGTCCTACGAGTCAAAATGGACGACAAAACTGTGTATTTATCCTCATCAAGTCACTGTCTGTAGAAAACAAACCTTTGATGAGCCGTTCAAAGTGAGGACTTTAGTTTCCACAGACAGAACTGCATATAAATATCTGACTAGCCATACAATCACAACCAGCTCTGTGGTACATGTTATTGGGCCATGTACCTAACTTACAGGGAACATTCTCAGAACGTTGGCTAATGTTCTCCAAAAGTTTCCTTAAGTCATCAAAAATGTTCTTGGAGTTATGTTAGTTTAACTATGTTTAACAATAAATATCATATTTATATCAAAACGTACATCTTAAGCAGGTAGTGGAACTAATGGAAACGTTTGGTAAACATTCCTACAATCTAAAATTGTTAGCGGTCATGTAGCCCATATATGTATACAGTAATGTATAGATCTATAATGAATAAATATGCTATTCATTCACATCACAGTATGTTACTGTATGCTATTATCTTACCTTCACCGTAACATGATACTACCGCAGTTCTTTGTCATGCTAGCTACGCCATGCCGCATTAGAAAACACAACTAAATACACTGTTAGGAATTTTAACACTGAATATTTCTGCGTCAGCACAATGACATCACTCAGTGAAAGGGGTCAGACATTTGACCAATTAATGGGTGTTATTGTTAAAACGTTTTGCAGGATTCAAACTATTCAAACTATCATAACCTGTTTTTAAGAGTCATTCTGAGTGACTTGGGCTAGTGGTCCGTTTGTTTGTGTGTTATATTACGATAATAAAAAACCTACTAGTAACGTTACAACAAGAACGTTTTTGATAACTCTGAGCCAACTTTAGCCAATGTTCTAGCAACGTTAGCTGTTAGCTGGGATCTTGCTTCATCCTGTTTATACCCTCGATTAGTAATTCATGTTGAGTATTCTGGATTTACACGACGGTTTACAATGTACACTTGTAAAAAAAGTTAATGACATCGAGTAAACAGGCACAACCGAATATATTTGTCAGTTCAGGAATCTCAGCGTTTCACAGGTAAAGAGGAAAACAGAAGCAGACGGACACACAGTTTTGGTCTAGTTGCACTTTAATCCTAACACTTATTGGCTGTTTGCCCCTCCCATCTTTCCCCACCCATTCCCCCCCCAGACAACAGGCACACAGAGAGCGATGAGTAAGTGACAGTTCAACAGTTCTCAACAGAATCCAGATTCAAATCCCAAACAGATACAAATTCCATGGAGAGCTTCTGAGGTAAGAGTGACACACAAAGACAGAGAGGAAAAAGTCCAAAGTGACCTTCATCGTGAAAATATCATCATCATCATCATCAACAACAACAAAAAGAACAGCAAGTTTGTTTTCTGAAAAACAATAATATCGGCATGTTTCCTAATACAATGTAAAAGTGATGGTGGAACTCTTTGGTTTTAACTCTTTGCTGACCTAATCATTATCCTTTGGGTTTAAGCTGTATTGGCTGGAGTAATAATTCTAATAATAGTATACAGTGATGTAACTGATATGCTTCATTTGATATGAATTTCACCCCCCCCAATCGTTATGGACAAATGATCTTCAGTTCTAATTAAATTGATGCTGGTAATATAGACAATGAAATAGGCATTTCATTCATGGTAGGCTGATCTCTACCCGACAAATGTTGAACTGTGTTGAAGCGGCAATCTGTAACTTTTATTTGGGTTAAACTGAACAAAAAAGTGTTTCTGCGCATGACAGAAACACAATCTCCTTTCCTTACCCCGATTCACAACAGTGAGTTTATAGTGATAATTAATTATTTGAGCTGTCGGGTCTAACACAGGAATGTTCATTTGACTTCAACATGCGTTAAGTAAAGTGACCGGGAGATGGCGGTAGAGAGGCGAAAGTTACGGACTGCGGCTTTAAACGACACACTGTACTGCACTATAACAATGTGGTTTTTGATGAGGGCGCTGCTGCTGTATATGCTGGACTGACTGCGCATGTCTACAAAAATATCCATGCATTTAAAGTGTGTCTTATACGTGAGTGGTCCAACAGTAGAGGTTTAACTTTGGTATCGTTCAGAGCCCTCATACAACAGAGCCAGTCACACACAAACACACCAATATATACAAAACTGGCCATCACATGAGCATGTACACTTACGAACCGATAAAAGCATGTAACCAAAACGAACTGTCGTTACAGTCGACCGTTTTCTTTTTTAAAAACAGATACGTGACGTCGCTGAATCTACAGCTAATGGGCCGGAAATTCGAAGTGGATTTAGGTGATCTGGGGATATTCTGTGAACTCTTATACTCACGCTAAAGACTCTTAGAAGACCCTCTCTCCTGAGCAACATCTCCTCGGCTCTCCTTTCTCAAATCTTAAAGCTTTCTTCGTCTATTTGGCATTTCTAATCAGACATGAGGTATATGCACACGCGTAGCTCTCTTACTCTTCCCCTCTAATTGTAAATTAAGAACACCTAAAACAGAAGGAAAGAACAGATTTGGAGGAAAAGTGTCAGAATTTGCAAACGTTTTGTTTTCTGAGCTGATTTGGGGGGAAAATCAGGGAAATCCATCAGATTTCCACACATGGCGAATCATGTGTCTGCAGATCAATAGCTGAAAACAAATCCCGATAATATTCCAAATATTTAATAAACAAACAAGCAAGAGACAAGCGTGTGGAGACGTTTTCTGCAAGTTCTGTGTGGGCTATTCACGGTTTTAAATGACACAGACTGACTAGAGAACTGATAAGAGACGTAGAAAACTTCGGTATCTCTTTTTGATCTCTATTTATGCAGCCAAACGCAACTGACAAATTAGATATTGTTTAACAGAAATGATCTACTTTCTCATCAAACAACGAAACCGGCATTTGTTCTGCGCCACATTTCCCCAGTTTGGTTTTTACGAATATAAAAAAGACCAAATTGATAAATTATTACATTCTAAATACATAAATAAGCCAATAAATAAGATGAACAGTTCGTAACATATAAATCATCGACACACCCTCCCCTTCACACAATAAATACAAATTCTGGAGGGAACAAAAATTTAAAGAGAGACGGTTTAAAGCTTTTGGTCTAAAATTAATCATCATCATCATCAACGTTTCATAAGGACTATTTTTTGTCACAGCCTTTTTTTTTTACATTAGCAATAATAAGCAGTTGAACATAGATTTTTTTTCCTACAAAATCTATCAAAGCACTAACAGGTACATTCCCTATAGAAGTGTAACATCAACTGAGCGTTCAGCTGATTTTAAACCCTGTCCCACCCCAGCAACACC
>JAZGTI010007038.1:3006-22339 GCA_036877585.1 Botia kubotai | reverse complement strand
AAATATATTAACATCATACTGTAAGTGTAATGTTGTATTCTGCATTATAAAATATATTAACATCATACTGTAAGTGTAATGTTGTATTCTGCATTTTAAAATATATTAACATCATACTGTAAGTGCATGAAGCATCATGTCTTACTATCTATTTGCACAATGGAGAGTGGTGAGAATTCTCTATTCTGGTGCATGTCAGTGTTGGTGGTCTGGATGTTCTCTGTGTAGACAGCAAGTTCTCTGAGGTTTTTGTTCATCATCTCCATACTGTCAGTGAGGAGAGACTGGACAATGTTCTCTTTGGATTCCTCATGTTCTCTCTTCACTCTCATCAGACTGAGAAGGTCTGACAGTGACTGACCATGACTTGAAGACTTAGCTGTCTGTGGTTCTGCAAACAGAACAGAGTCTCCTGAATGATGTCGTTCATTAAACAGATTTCTGACTTCAATCAACAGACTCTTGCCAACAGCAGAGATTTAAATCTGCTATTCATACGCTTCTCTCTTTCGACAACTCTGTTTGGAAAATAACATTGCAGGTTACCTTACGCGTTTTCTTTATGTATGGTGAAATCAAATGAGGTCAAACAGACATTAAGTGCGAAATCGGGAGTTTGGGAGTCAATGCATGTATTCTGATAAATCTCTTCCTCACCACACAACAGAAATCCAGTCACACACTGAGGGTGTTTCTCTGCCATCCAGACAATCTTTTTCATATTTTCACATTGACTGTCTGACATGAAACGTCTAGGAAAAACATTATATCCATCATCAGAAGTTTCATTTTTACGTACAAAAAACGGTTTAATAAATGATAACCAGAGATATTAAATATWAMARAAAACACATTTCTTGTTGTTATAAATACTCACAGGTTATAATCTGGTGAGAGCTGCTCAGCTGAGATCTGCCGGGTGGACAGAAACAGGTCTGAACATAGTGTCATTTCACACTGTGATAAAAGCAGATCCAGTTCCATTTCAGAGGAGAACTTCAAAGCAACTGGAACACAAGTGCAGTTGAATAAATCTGGAAGTTCTTATGAATCCTAATTGAATATGAGAAACTCATTCATGTACCTGGAGATTTGGGCTCCTTCTGGAAGGTGTCAGTACAGCTTCTTTCTTTCTGCAGAACCTCCAACTCAGTCTTGAGTTTATCACATGATGTGACTGTTATTAAAGAACATTTATGTTACATTTTAATATCATTTACTCACCCTCGTGTCATTATATCGTGTTATTATTACCTGTATGATTTTTTTCTTCTGTGGAACACAAATAAAGACATTTGAAAAATGTCTTTTATTCTCAAAATATAACTGTATAATAATTGTTTGTTTACCAACATATTACAAAATGTCTTCTTTGGGTTCCTCATAAGCAAGAGTTTTGGAATGACATGAGAGTAAATGATGGAAGAATTTTCATGTTTAGGTGAACTGTCCCTTTAACAATATTCTTTCCTTGTTAGATCTCAACAGTGAAGTTCATTATATATACAGTACATTCATTTTCACCTTCTCTGAGAAGCTCTGTAAACAATTGTTTTTCTTCCACTGATTCTGGAGTTACATTAAGAAAATCTTGCAGCTGTGCAGGTGAAAAACAAGCCTCTGGCCTTCCAGAAGATTCCATATGGATTTCTGCAGGTAACAACAGTGACTGTTGAAAGAAAACTGCATTATAAAACATCAAGGGTAGTTGAAAACCTATAATAAAGACTATGATGAAAAATATTTAGTAAATGTTTATTAATTTAATCACCTCTTCATTCAGTACTGCCTCTTTTTTGAACACCTCGGTCAGATTTCCTCCAGTATCTGTGTTTTCATTAGTTGTGTTTAAAACTGAACTGTATGAAGCACAGTGTCTACAAGAAATAAACACCTGATTACAAGAAAGACTCTTGTCAAAGACTTGTGTTAAATGGGTGAAAACCAGGAAAAACCAAGATGCTGAATTTTGTACCGAAAGACAACATCTTCCGAGAGCATTCCTGATGAACTGAGAGCATCTGACACAGTCATGATTTTCAGCCTCTCCAGCATTGTGTGAAATGAAGGCAGGTGACTTTTGAATCTCAGATGATCAGCAAATAGCACATCCTCTTTTAGACTGAGAGCTGAAATTCACAAGATAAGGAAAAATGTAATGTTTTGTAAAACACTACCTACCCAGAGAACTGCCAGGAAGAGCTGGGTGATTAAAATTTCTCCACAGAAAATATCTGCAAATGGGTTTTGAGTGACATTAAAGGCAGGGTACATGATTTGTTCCAGAAACATTTTTTGATATGCGCAGAACCATAAAATGTTCATCCAATCATTGCATTCGGTCTGAATATGTTAGGATGCCCTACATGCCTGTCAAACTATGTATTTGTATACCTCTGTGCACCCTTCTTACGCAGGCCATCTTCCGTCACCAGTGTGGTCATGTGTTTGGAGGGGGCGTGGCTTTGGAGAGGACTCTGAAGAGAGGGTTTTAAAGCTATCTTGCTATTGCTAGCCCCTCTAAAGTTGCCTACCCTACCTTTAACATCGACTCCAGTTCTTTTAAAGTGGCAGAGCATTGAAATAAAAACATGTTTTCACCATCATAACTACAGCACAATATATCTGAGCATGGACTGAAGCACTCATCCCATGCTGATCTGTCTTCATTGCTCTCAATTTCATTCAAATGCCAGAGGGCATCTGTGTCACCAATGCTGTACTGAGAGGCGGGGTTAGAGCTGGAAACCACTTCCTCTTGTCCACTTCCTGTCAACACACTGAATCTAAACACAGAACAGCTTCATATAAAGAACCAGCAATAAACCAAAGCATATTTATAAATACAGATTACTAATAATATGAGAGAATTTAAACCTTTCCAAACAGTCAATAAAACATGTGTTTTCCTTCAAGTCGTCCATTACTGATCCAGTCAGAGGCAGTTGACATGTGGAGATCTTGTTACCTGTCATCAATAACATCACATGCTGCTTTAGAGTAAAAATATAACAAAACATAGAATACACAAACATTAAATAGTATTTTTGAATTTCTTCTATGAAACTCAAAAGTCCAAGCTGCACTTTTCAATATAATACAAAGCAGTCTGTCATTCCCTTTTTCTCTAAAATAATTTTCAATTAGTATTTCTCTACAGAGCATGAATAATACTGCTTTACACCTTTTGCCTATTAGGCCTATTAGGCTAAACACACTAGTTTATATATATATATATATATATATATATATATATATCTGATGTATACTGACTCCATGGTACTCTGTATGTGATGTCCTGCAGACGTCCATTGTGAGGGTAGATGATACTGACCAGCTGGAACGGAACCGGAAGTTCAAACACATTCGTCATCAGTCGACGTCTGGTCGAGGTCTGGAACAGATGACATCTCAAGAACACAGTCCAATAACTCACTGATTTACGTAACAATCTCACAATAAACCACTGACACGAGTTAAACTGAGTTAACGCTTATAAACATGAATGTAGAGGAGAACAGACACCTCAGATAAATAATCCAAACTCTTGAATCTGACGGTCCTGAAACGGGTGTTTTGTTGATTTTGAGCGCAGGTGTGTGACAGTGTATGATTATTCATACCTATTCATACAACAAATCTATATAAAATAATAAATCTCTCAATTCACGTTAACGTGGAAACAAACAGTCACGCCGAATACACGGAGAAATGTAGGTCTATCAAATAGCGAGCAACAGACTGATCGTTTTAATTTATTTATATCATATCATACAGTTAATTCCGTCTGCAGTATGATTAAAATCGTCGCGACATGAAGATTTTACAGATAAAATATTTCTGAGGCGACACGTTTTAATCTCTGCGTGTCTCCGCGCTTCAGACTGACTGACTGAACGGACAGCGAGACCACGCCCACGACACGCCCACAGCATATACAAAATATGACATTAAAATGTGTTTATCAGCTGCTGTGTGTTGTGATCTGTATCTTTTAGCTTTTTGCACTGTTAACGCAATTCTCTACCAGCTGAGTTACAGAAACACACACACACACACACATATATATATATACACAATAAATTATAAAATTAAACATACAGAGTTTATGTCTGTAGTGACAACATGAGACAGGTTAATGTGCTTGCAGGTTTAATAGTTTTATTCAAATACCCATGTACACATGTATGAAACAGCGGAGTATGAGTAATGCTTGCTTTGAAAAACACCACTAATGTATCATACATGTACTCATCTACATGTGCATGGAACACTGTAACTGTTAGAAGATGAGCTCACTAATGAAACCTGTGAAGTTGAGCTGTTGTTTCTCAAGATTGTCACATACTCACTAGTGGTAGTGTTGTCTTTGGAGACCATTGCAAGAATGTTTCAGCACGCTGGTAAAACAGACAGATTACATCTGTGTCACAGATGAAACCTCAAATCCTCTCAGGATTACCTCAGGAATTAAACCTTTTACTGAATCAAACATCAAAATCATTCTAGTATCTACACACACAGCACATTAATGCTCGAATGAGTTCATAGTCAGAGCTTGACTTTCTTAACAGATAAAATGATGCAAAATATCCAGTCAGTAAGATATTAAACCTGAGACACACAATACACAGAGAACAGAAAATATGAAGCTATTGAATAAGAGTGTGAATAAAGATATGAAGACTTTAAAAACAACTCAAAGTCCCAAGAGACTCCTAAGAATCTTCAGAAGAAGAGAGATGATGTCGTTCTGTTGGGCATGTGGTCTCATCATTCGTGAGGAACACAAACAGTTCAGCTACAAACAAATGTACAAACAAACAGCATTAACAACACAAACATTTAAACCCTAAAGTCTTACCAAAGAGGTCAGCAGTAATTCAAACGCTCATAACACACGATCACACACGACTGCATGCTACCTACGACAGAATCAGGAATTTATAAATTAATGATAACTGTTTAAAATTTCCTCCCGTCTCAAAAACAATATTTATGGCCTAAATAAAGTAAAGCACTCAAAGAACAAACAAAGAATTTATTTTGTCCACCATGCAGTTATGTTTAAGAGTAAAGCTGTCTGTGTAGTTTAAAAGCTTTGCAGGGGTGGGTGGATGTGCATCTCAACAAATACATCACAACATGATCTGGGAAAAGCTTTTGGGAGAAACCCCCTCACTATACGCCGAACCCCTGCTGATAAATAAAACACATGAAGCACTTACACACGTGTGGCTACAGACAGAGGGAAAGTACAGTGAGATATTCATAAGAAACAGCTCTCTGTCTACAGTAACATACTGCATACTCAGATGAGAAGAGTGTACATGTACACAATCATTTGCATATAATATGGGAAGAGAGAAGTCATTTAGAGTAAAACAAATTACATGATTTTATTTACATTGAAAGATCTGACACATATTTGACATTTCTTGCAGCAAAAGGTGTTACTTGGTTTTGCTTTTACACGCTGTCTGATCCTTAGAGTTAAACAGATGGCTTTACTTTTAAGACTATGTAAATGAGCTCTGATATGATTGGCTGACATGCAAGTACTTCACACTGATATCAGAGTGAGACAAATTGCTGGACACAGGATAGATTTTGATATTCTTATGTGGGAGGTCATATGTTAATTAGCTTGTGATGTCATTAACATCCAATTACGATTTCTCAACAAGTCATATTTGCAGTGGAGTTCCGTTAATTGATGTGAATTAAATATTTCTAGTCGTCAGTCAGTCATCATGGAGAAACTGACTAATCGCACATCGTACACTCACAACAAACTTACCACTAACAATACCACTGACAACCCATTAAATTAAATGTATCACAGTAACACCATCCTAAAAAATACAAGTAGCCTAGAAACAGTTGGCTGGGTTCTGCAGAAGTCTGCTAGCCACTCTACTTACTCAGGTAACCAGAAATTAGAAGGTCAGCAGGTGGCGCTAGACTTCAATTGTCTCAGTAACATTATCCAACAAGTTTCTCCCACTGTTGATGTGAACATTAGAGTCTGGAGGTGTTCCTGACTAACAGAGGTCATGAGTCTGTTCTTTACAAGTTTTAACATCAGCATTCTCACTCACTCCAGCATCATAATATCTGTCATGATTTAAACCCTGACATTAACCAGGATGCAGCTTTCCTGTAGCTCAGTGGTTAGCGCATAGCGTCAACAACGCCAAGGTCATGGGTTTGATCCCAGGGATTGCACATGCTCAGAAACAATGTATGGTATAATGCAATGTTAGTCGCTTTTGTCTGCTAAATGCGTAAATGTAAATATGAGTTTTTTATAATTTTAGTTGACGTGTGAATATGTGTGAATGTGTGCTAGCAGTGAAATCCTGGTTAATATTTGATTAATGAACACAAAACTCCAATATTTACAGATGAGACTGATCTTGAACCCTGATCAGTCCGACATTTCATTGCATTTGTTACAAACTCTGTATTAAGAAGCGTTTGATTCCACTGGCGATTTTTGAACTAAAGTTTTATTTTTCAAAGTGCTTTCAACAATTTATTTCCACGCGTCACACTGTCGAGGTGGGTTGTGGGATTGCGTCAGAAATTTCTGACGAATTTCTGGTAACAAACAGTTAATTTGCATATATTAATTATTCAAAATAATATAAAATAAGTTACAAAACAGAATAGCAGCGGCACACATAGTCAACTTAACTTTTATACTGAGTTAAAATATTATCAGACCAAGAAATGTGTGTGAATGTGTTTGTTTGTGATCAGAGGTGTAAAAAAAGTATAGCTGCTATTAATGATTGATGAACTGGAGCAAATCTACCCTTTTATATAGCTACTTTATTGTTTGTTCTTGGTGAATGTCTGTAAGCTTGTCTTGCTTCATGTTTTGACGTATGAAGATGAGTAATGAGTCTGTGGCTAAACACACCCAAGAACAAAAAGTGTTTGAAAATGAGACATGGTTAGAGTGCTTGAAACAAAACATGTTGACCATGAACATAAATATATCAAAAATTTGACATCAATTATAAATGTGTACATGTTTGGAAACATTTACTCGTATATAAATAGTTATTGTTTCATGTCACTGTCAGTCTGTCGCCATACTCGTGAGTACCTGAAGTATTTTTCATTATTCTGAGGAGTTTTTTTGTTTTACTTCATTATTTTACATCAGGTCATAATGAATAGATTTTAAAAGAGTGGTTATTTTATTACTTGTTACCGTCTTTTGTATTTTAATTATGTTTTGTATTTTAATTCACATATTTTCCTTCTCTGACAGGAAGAGTTCTTTAATACAAGATGAACTGTTTGGGACCAGCACTATTTGGTTTCATTTTAATGACTTTTGCATTTTCTAAACCGGTAAGTTATGTTTTCCTGCATACTTGTATTTTAGGCAAACATATATTCGTTTCTTGTTTTCTTTAAATGAAGCATTGCTTTTGCGACTATATTTTACTTGTCTGTCTACCTTTAACAGGTTCGTCTGTATGATCTGTCGAGCTCGGAGTCGTCTGAGTCCAGTGAGATGAGCTCTTCAGAGGAGATGATGCTGCCCAGAATCACCGCACAGCCGGGTGAGCTGCAGAGCCCGATGATGACTGCGCCGCGAGTCAAGAAAGAATCTGCGCCGCCAGTCCTGGAGAAATCCATTCATCCTGTCATCACGGAGCAAACGGTTGAGATGAACATCCAGACGAACCCCGGTCCTCTACCGCCGGCTCTTTCCGTTACCGGTAAACCGGATTCTACTGATCCAAATATCACGAGCCCAGCGCTTCAATATTTGCGTGTCCTGCTGCCAGTAGAGGAAATAACGTTTAATGAACCCAAAAACACAAACGCTGAATAATTTAGTAAACTTTAGCATAATCTAATAATAATAATCTAATAATAATAATAATAATTTATCATAATCTTCACTCTTGTCACTTCAGACATCATAATTTATAGCTTGTTTTTCTTCTTTTTTTCAGAATACCAGATACTTTAAGCCATTTGTAAAAAGGAAGTCAAAGACGGGCAGATTTAAAAGCAGAAATTCTTTTGGATGTCTCAGACCACAGCACAGCAGAAATCCAGCGTGTGTTTCGACGCTTTAATGTATCATTCTATGATCTGCTATTTTACTATGATCTACATGTGCGTATCTTAAGCAGATCGGAAAACGTTAATGCATTACTGATCTCTATTGGAGTCGTAAACTGAAAGATGAGATTTAACTGCAGAGAAAAGATTTAGTAACTCTAATCTCATGTTAACACTGTGTACATGTTGTGGCTATATTTCAGATATACTCAAACTATATAGTATATCTATTTTAAGATTATTCCCATACAATGACTCGTATTTTAAAGTACAAAATGAAAAGGAGTTTTAGTGGTAATCCTCAGAACGTGTCGATCTGTTTATCTGGGTAGCAGGATCGTGTCAGAATGTTTCTGTTGATGTCACATTATACGGATTAATATTCCAACACAAATAAATGATTTAACTGCACAATGTTTTTTTCTTTGTGTTGTTTCACAATGTAACAATTTCTTTTCCAGCAGTTGTGAACAATCAACAGAATTGAGTGATTTTAAATGAATACAGTTCTGTGGTTTGAAGTGATGGTCACTGCAGACTAATCTTCAGTTTAACACTTTGATTTTAGTCATGATTCTTTAATGAAAAACAAAACCATATTCAAACAGGACTTTGTAGATGGGAAGTTGTTTATTTACACATTTTCCATGTTTGATGATGTATGATGATCTTTAACATTCATGAGACGGTGAACGTGGAATCCGTTAAACACAGTAACACTGAAAACAATGAATCTGAATTAAAATCAGGGGAAACGTCCATCCACTTTAACACAGCAGAAGTGACACATAGCAACCGCATGTAAATGTCAACGGTTAGCTGAGCCATTTTCTGATTTCTGAAGGTAAACATCAGTCATGCTGCTCACTGTCAGGCTTGTCCTCAGGTGGCTGCTCTGCAGGTGGCTGCTCTGCAGGCGGCTGCGCAGACAGCTGTGCAAAGAGCTGCGCAGCTGCAGCCGAGCGGAAGATCAGCCCGCCGTCCTGCGCAGTGTTGTAGGACCCACAGTTACTGCATTTCATTCCCAGCACGTGGAACGAGACGATACAATGTGTTTGACAGTCGTTGCAAATGATCTGCCATCATAAACGTGCACACACACGCGGACACACACACACACACACACGTTTAAGTCCCTTATGCCATAAATGACTTACAGGGTGGCTTTCACAAAAACATCAACCCAAAAGACAACATAAAAATATAATAGAAATATACAGTTTATTTCTTAATTCAGTACTTCAGTAATCTCTTTTTTTTGCAATGTAACCATTTATTTTTGTAATTTTCATCATTTTAAAAAGTTAGTTCTTAAGGTAAATGTGACCTGAACATGTTTAGACAGATTTAGTAAAATCCAACTTAAACAGTAAACAGGAAGAAAAGGGTACTTTAATTTAACACAATGTTTGCTCCTGTCTGTATTGCTCCTAATTTGCTCCTAAGTTAACTGGGATAAAAACACATTTGATTGGATATTTCTGCTTCACCTTCACTGCAGTGTGCTGGTACTCTGTAGGCATGGGGGAATGGGCAATCTCCTCATCTCTCTCCTCCCAAAACTCCTTCATGTTAAACGCTGAGTGCATGCAGAGCGGACACCGATAAGCACTGCATGACAGAAAGCCAAAAACTCCAGTGAGCATGAAAACAGTTACAGTACACATCATAAGAGACTGAAGCATGAGGGAAAGCAGATGGAACAGTAACAATACAATAGAAGTGATGTTTCTTACCCAGTTCTGCACATGTCTTCAAAGCACGTCCTGCAAGTAAGAACAAGACAGAAACTGTCACTTCACAATAACACAGACCTGATGAGATTTCTGGGTCAAAACTGGAGACTCTGCTGCAGATGTACACCATGAAGATGAAGTTATGACTGCCATGTTGATGAGTGATTTAATGTATCATTCTGTGACATAAAACACTTTTTTAACCACATGAATAAAGATTCACCATGAAAGGGAAGTTGCAACAGTCTTGTCTTCTCTATGGTGATGCATGTTTCAAACATTGATAAACTTTCATGAAACAAACACTCACTTGTGCAGAAGATGACCACAGGGAAGAACATGAGCTCTTATCCTGGATGTGTGGATATCATCCATACACACAGAGCAGTTCTGCCTGGACGCATTCTCCACACACTGAAACATGAAACAGCGCTTCATTATTCACTGCAGTCAATACAACACCAAGTTATTCCAGCATTCAAGAACATTGAATCAAGCAGCTAAGAGAAGACTTTCAAACCTTGTGATTGTCTTTCAGATCAGTGGCTAAACATAAATTGCACTTCATACAATGGAAGTATTTTTCTCTTGGACCAATTCTGAGGGTATAAGAGCAGAAACAGTGAATGAGTTTATGAACAGCATTACATGAACCATCAGAGCAATTGTGCTTGTGAATAAACACTTTTGTGAGTTGCTTTGCATAAAAACGTGATAAATGAAATAAATGTAAATCTTAGGCACACCTGCATATTCCGCATGGCTGACAGTGGTATTGCTTTTTATCTTTATCAAAGAGGTGGCAAATATCACAGTAATACTCCCCAAACGTCACTCTGCACTCTGTACATGTTTGTTGCACCTGAGGAAGAAAAAACTGAGGCACTAGAAAACCTTTCTAGAGCTGAAATGTTCATTATAATCTCATGCTGTTTTCTACTGCAGTCTTAATTTCGCCAAACTAAATAAAATAATTTAATTATTATTATGTATTTTGATGGTATTCACTCCAATATATGGTCAAGCAGCACATTCTATGTTAATAACTTAAGTACTAAATAAATAGGTTTATAAGTTTCTGTTTACCTCTTGAATAGTACCGCACGCCGCACATTTGACCTCTCGGACTTTAAATCGATCCATCTGATGATTCTCTTTACCATCGTGACAGAGTCGACACACATAAAACTTCCCACAGCAGGGCGCCTGCAGAAACACACGACTGATCATCCATCATTCATGTAGGGGACCAATGCACAATACGCATGCACGAATCGCATCTCTGAACAGCATTTACCAACCCATAACCATAAACTGTTTTGTTTTTGTACTAATATCGCTGCTCGACCTTGGTATTAACTGCACTTAAGTCGCTGTGCATAAAAGCGTCTGCCAAAAATATAAGCAGTATTATGTTAATAAAGATAAAACAGATTGAAACTTACGGGAGTTCACTAATGAATTTAGCAGTTAAGTCAGTTAGCTAGCATGATCATTAGACAACATATTTATATCATGTTAACATGTAGCAAATAAATCACTTATTAAAAACTGATAATACAGATTTTTATATATGAAATACGACGCAAACAAGAAAATGAATGTAAATAAAGTCGCTCACTTTTAATAAACAGCTGCGAACATAATGCTCACATCCGACTTCGGTGGCGGCCATGTTTCATTCAAATGCGGGAAAACTTTATTTAAAAAAACACGATGTTATAAATGTGTAACGGTTGTTTCTTGTAGAGAAATTCTGGTATTTACATGTTTAAATTTATAGTTTCCTATTTGTCTATAAGAGAAAAGATAATATTATGTGTAAATATGAATATTTATTTACTTTCCTCTTTTACTGACAGAAAAATATGTTCAATTACAATTTCTTCTACCATTAGGTTTTAAAAACAAACAGGCTCTCTGTTTAAAAAAATCTAATTCATGTATTTATATGGTCAGTTGCCTTGTTTTACTAAGTATGTGTTTCTTTCTCCCATAAGTCTGCTGAACAACTAGCCTACAACAGAAAACGTTCAAATGTGCTGTAGTGTCCTCTGACAGTATTGTGTGTGTGCTGTATCACAGATTTGGCAGTTCTGTTATTTTACAAACTAACCAGCGCTGTAAAGAGCATTTGTTGAACAAGTGCTTTAGATGAACTGCAGATGAATATATACACATCCATGACAGCATGATTTATGAAGATCTGCCTCATGAAAGCTGGTGTGATATTTGATATTTTTTCCTAAAATGATTTTGAGATACAAAGAGTTTGACGACACGTTTATAATTTTATATCACAAATTAATTTGCCTTTGTGTCATGATAAATTTAGGCTTATAAATAAAGATGATTTATTGTCAAAAGAAACAAAAAATAGTTAAAATAAATAGTTATAGAGTTATAAAGTTAACTTGTTGAATTGTGATGTTTACAATCTTTAGGTTACTTAGAACAAATTTAGCAAGTACAAAATAGGTGAGATAATTGTTTTTATTTGATAAGAAACAAAAAGTAACAATCAATTTAAAGGGTAAACAAAATATCAACACTAAGATACTAAAAATGAAAGATCCTGCAAATAGTGTCTTAACATGTAGAAGATTATTAAAAAACAATAGATATTCCATATCAGAAAGGCCATATACATCATAAGATGATTGACACAGGCACACAATCTCACAACTGAATTAATTTACAATAATAGGAATTAACCCAGAAAACTACAGTCACAGCTTGTACGTCTTACCCCGGTTACCCTGAGTGATCCTGCATTAACAGATCTGCTTTTAATTCACTCAGTCTTCACACTTAACAGAGATTTATCATTATTATTTTTGTTTCTTCTTTAGTTTTGTTCTTTATACAACACGTACCAAACACTACTGTGAAATATATTTTTATTTTACAGTAAAATGAGCATTTTTTTAGAATCTGCTTTCTTCCTTTACCTGTTGACTGTTTCCAGCTCCCAAACTGAAACATAGATTAAGCAACAGTGTGTCATAGTAGTTCTTACGAAAACTGTTCTTCATTCATGAAGAACGCCCACCAACGTTTATGTCTTCTTGTTTATAAGCTAATGTTTTTAACCTAGTAAACACTTCACTCCAGCTGACTAGATGAACATACCTCTAGTTTAAAAACAGTTCATAAACAGGCAGCTGTATGTTGCCTCTTGAATCTTGCTTGTCATGTGTTAAAGTATAAATATTTAACACAATTTAGACATATTTCAGTCAGCAGAAGTACAACATTTCAAAAGGACCAGAAGCAGACGTCACAAACAAGCAAAAGATTAAGGGATAATGGTAATTAAGTTGGCTAGTGAACTCTTAGCTTCTTACCGACGGCATCAGAGCAGTGGAGACGTTTTCTTCCTGCCTCTTTATGTCTAAATAGGGCAGAGTTAACGTCAGTGAAGCGCTGATATTTACAGGCACGGTAAGAGAACGGTACGGTAAGAGAACGGTACGGTAAGAGAACGGTACGGTAAGGGAATGGTACGGTAAGGGAAGCAGAGCTGAACATGATGTTCAACTATCAGAAAAGCAGAAGACAGAGTCTCTTTCCCAACTGTAAACTAGCAACGACCAAATCCACTGAGGATGTTGTTCCATTTGCTAAAGAGTGTTTGTTGAAACAGTGGAGCTCTTTGAGTGAACTCCAGAAGGATATTTACGACGTCTTCGCAGACGACTTTGGCGAGGAGGTTGTGAGACATTCAGAACCTTCATCATGGTTCACATCACCCAGCACCAGCAAGAACTGCACACTCAACCTCAATGTTGGAGGAAAGTCCTATCGTATCACCTACAAGATGGCAGCGAGGTATCCTCACAGCAGAATCGGCCGCCTGGCCACCTCCACAGACCTCAATGTGAAGCTGGACCTCTGTGATGACTACATCGTGAAGGACAATGAATATTTCTTTGACCGAGATCCAGACGTATTCAACAACATCTTTAACTTCTACAGGACAGGCGTGCTGTGGATAAAAGATGAGCTTTGTCCCAGAAACTTCCTGGAGGAGATCAGTTATTGGGGCGTTCGCGTAAAATACACACAGCGTTGCTGTCGGATCTTGCTTGAGGAGAAACACGATGAGCTACGTGAACAGCTCAAAGTTCAGAAGGAGCTCGAAGCAGAGGTGAAAATCGAGGAAAACGAGGAGACGTTTGAGGGAATGTACCTCGGAAACCAGCGAAGGGCACTTTGGAACCTCATGGAGAACCCTTTCTCCTCCATACCTGCAAAACTCATGGCAGTGGCCTCTAGTGTGTTTGTGATGGTATCGCTGGTCACCATGACACTGAGTACAGTAGATGAAATGGAGAACATGTCATCTACTAACCAGTTCAGTGGAAAGACGTACGCAGAAGCTGTAGAAACATTGTGCATCACTTTCTTTACCACTGAGTATCTCCTGCGGCTGGTGTCGACCCCTGACATTGCACACTTCATTAAAAGCATGCTGAACGCGGTGGACCTGATAGCCATCCTGCCACAGTTTCTGCAGTTTGTGATCGAGTGCTTTGAGACTAGCGGTTCTGCTAAACAAAACCCAGATATGGAGACGGTAGGACAGGTCAGTAAGGTGGGACAAGTGCTGCGAATCATGCGACTGATGCGTATTTTCCGAATTCTGAAGCTGGCGCGTCACTCCACGGGACTGCGAGCGTTTGGCTTCACGCTGCGGCAGTGCTATCAACAGGTGGGCTGTCTCTTCCTCTTTATCGCCATGGGAATCTTCACATTCTCTGCTATGGTTTACACAGTGGAGCGCGACGTCCCTCATACCAAGTTCACCAGTATTCCCATTGCTTGGTGGTGGGCATCTGTAAGTAAACGGATTCATTATATTAACAGTTAAAATGTATATGACATCATTTATATTTTTGTTTACCTCTGCTGTTTCCAAACATTTCTCATTCCAGGTTAGCATCTCTACTGTGGGCTATGGTGACATGTACCCAGAGACCCTGCTGGGGCGAATATTTGCCTTTGGCTGCATTTCTTTCGGGATAATTTTGAATGGGCTTCCAATCTCCATTCTCTTCAATAAATTCTCTGATTACTACACCAAACTGAAATCTCATGAAAACACATCCAACATGAAAAACAGAGGCAAGGTTAACTTCTTCCAGAGAGCCAAGACGAAGTTCAAAGATTACTGCTGCATTGAAACAGTTTCATAGTCACTAATGAAATTCAGTTCATGTAGCTTGTTTTATATTTATTATTTTATATTGAAGATAGTTTCTAAATGCCTTTTGTCTAACAGTGCCAAATATAAAATATAAATAATACCTGTAAATAAAAAGTGACATGTTAGAAATGTTTTGCAATTTTTAGTAGTTCTAAGACACTGTTGTTTAATTATTTTTACATTGACTGGATACAGAATTATGCTCAGAACTGACCGTTTAGCTTCACTTCCACCTGAACTTGACCGACTGACGAGCACAAAAGATGACTAATCTAATTTGGTGTTCCAAACAGACTAAATTTAAAACTGACCAGCCTCGTACGTCACCAGTCTTTCCAAAGAACTGAGGCGCTTGTTCTCATGACTTGTCAAAAAACAATTGAAAGTGTAATAATAAATAGTTTTTCACTGTAGTGGACACTGTAGTGTTTTTGCTGTAACATTTCTGGGATCATACATGACAGTGTGTTAATGTAACCCTGGGCTACAACACATATGTATAGAAAAATATTTGCTTGCTTTGTGATTCTCACACTGTGTTGTGTTTGAACAGAGTCGTTTTCTCTACATATGTTGTCCATTACATCCTTTCTAATGCGTGGAAGACAATGAAACTGTTTAGCTGAACTTTTGCTCCTGCTGTATATTAAAGTGGTTTTAGGGTTTCATCAAATGATGTTATGAAATGATAATATTTGTATATATATATTTGTAAGCGTTTGCGCTCCGGAGCTGTAGGTGGCGCTGTGATCTTTGCACGCGCATAAACGTCACGTTGTGTTCTTTCTCGTCTCTGACCTCTGCAGTCTGACTAGAGTCCCGAAATCCTGCAAAAATGGTTCCTCCAGTACAAGTGTCGCCGTTAATAAAGGTTCGGCTTTTTAAGTATATAGTTAAGGTGTTTTATTTGTGGATCATGGCTTGTGTTTCAATCCATCAGTCGAGATTCGGTCAGAAGTCAGAGCTGAGTGTTGTGTTGACTGCACTTGTATCGCTACATGCCGAACTTCACTTTTCCTGTCTCTGTTAATAAAAACAGAAATGTTGATAATAATGATTTTAATAACAGTGTTTCGGCTTTCAGACAGCCAGGTGGTCAGCGTTGCTTGTTGGGATCATCTATGGAAAGCGACGATATGGTAAGAATTGTAAAGCTGGATTCAACTGGCAGGTGTTGAAATGTCGCTGTGTCGGGCCATGACGTTTATCTGAAGCATAAGTCAAAATATCAGCTGATGAAGCTGCAGTTGATCTCTTACCTTCAAAGTCACGCACGCACGCATGTCGTGAGCGTGATTTTGAGTTTGCTCGCTTGCAAACACTTAAAATGCTGGACGAAATTGATCATATCAATCTTTAAGTTGTTATTATGATTATAACTGCGATCATTGTTCGTTATAAACTTTTCGATCTTTCATTGACTCTTTAAGTCTGTTCATGACAGTCTTGTCCTTATTTCACATTTCTGTTTTGCATATGCATGAAATGAAATTATCTTTCTTCAGATAACCTGAAGCCGATCGCAGAGGAGGAGAGGAGACTTGAAGAGGAGGAGAAGAAAGTGAGGGAGGAGAAAGAGCGCATTGCCAAACAGCTGGCCGAGGGTACTGAAATTAATGTTTAACTCAAAGTTGCAGCCAGTATTTATTATGTTCGACTCGAAGCGGCTGCGCAGATCGATCGACTAATGACGTCAAAGTGCGTCATACACTGATCGGCCTTTTATTTCGTCATCACTAGAGGACTGACATATTAAAATCACATGACCAGCTAAATTACTTATTGACGCAACCCCCTTATTATGTGACATTAAAGGTAAATACTGACTGCATCTATAAAGAGAAAGTTTCTTTAGATTGATGTTAATTGTCTTTGTGTGTTTTTTTTTTTAATGTGATCTTTTCTGTTCTAACAGCTAATGAGGACACGATTCTAAAATGAGCTGCCCAAAATGAAAAAAGCCTTTTTCCATTGTGAAGCTCTGTTATCTATCTGGATGAAGAGTGATATTTGTAGTCTGCTGTTTTGATTTCATGTTGCAATTTTTACACCTTACACTGTTTCCCTGTAACGGATCACATCAGACTAACTCACCTTATTTTGTAAAGTATTGACAGAATAAATGCGAATATTTGAGTTTGATCGTGTATGTGTTCTCTCTGATCTCTGATGCTGGTTTGTTATTAAAGCAGTAATAAAACAATTCATATCAGTAAACTACATGTTAAATGTAAATTGAAGCAGAACTAAGAATTTGAATTGAATGATACACAAAAAACTTTTTTCAAATGAAACCTGATTTTCTTTGCATTAATTGTTAGAATTATAATATCCAGTTTGTTTAATGTCTGATAGTAAAAGTACCGAGATTAAAAACAAGTCAAAATGACACAGCTGTTTTGTTGGTCACTTTAGGAATCACTCAGAGAATCTCTTCTTTCTGGTCTTAAATACTTGATTTAAATAATCTCTAAATATTTCTCCATGACAGAATATTCACTGTTTCTGTCCCACCAATCCACATATCTCACCCTGTAGAAACCACCTACTTTCAGACTTGCAGAGGCAAAACTTACGGAATGCAGTTTTTGTAAACATGCCTTTAACAAACATTGCTGGTGTGCAACTTGACAAAACAATTGTGCTGATGTCATTTTTAATATTTTTCTACGATACGTGAAATGGGGCAATAAATACATACTGCTAGCACAGAAGCTGTCTGTGTAGAGTAATGTAGGGCAGAGACTGGTCCCTCCAGTGAAGTTTGTGCTATTGTAACAGTGCCAGAAGTTACGGTCACCACAATGAAGCTGTTGTTGTATGATGCAAAACCACAAAATCTTTTGAGAATGTGGTTTCCTCATGGTTTCAGACCAAACCTTGCCACAACAAGGCAAAATATTTCTGACTCTGAGAACACAAAGTTCAAAACAAAACTTGTTCAAAACTCAAAACAAAAACAAACATGGCAACCACCAGCAACAGATGCTGCAAACATTCAAGGAAGAGCTCACCAAAAATGACACTTTAATCTACAGCCAGCTACAAATGAAGAAGCGTTTAACAAACAGCATAGTACACAAAAGATTTACATGACTCGTACGCAATACTGACAAAAATGATATTAGAACTGGAATTAACAGACGTACAGTATGTCAAAGTTGTTTCAGTTCATTCCATGTTGTTAGCTGGGCTTTTATACAGTACAGACACTACAGTACAATCCTGCCAGTGAATTCAGTGCATGTTTTATTTCTTTATTGTTACAGTATTTTTTAACTATATTTAAGTTTTTTTCTTTGTTTTATATTATTTAGCCCCATTATTGGTTCAGGGAGAAAAGATAACATAAAATTAAGAATTTTTTATCGGTTCAGAATTAGATATAATATCTATCGAATATCTCGATTATGAATTTAAGTGGATGTATCAGAAAAACATCTATTTGTTCCAGTAAGTAAAAAAACTGTCTTGGATGACAAGAAAATAATAGTTTAAAATAATGGAGTGAACAGAATGAAACCAATAAAAATGAATAACAAGCGAGTCTTGTTCTGATGAGATTTATTTAAAAGAAATTAACAGACCCCAAACATTAAGTGTCATTAAAACAACTCAAACAGTATCATAAACACAGTCAGTTTTACATGTTTACTGTATACCACCTGTACATTAAACTCCACAAATGCAACTGTTTTCAAATAACTTAACTTGTTTTTAAAAGTGCAAATTCATAATTCATACATGGTAGTTCCATGGGTAAGACATGGGTAAATGATCAAGTTCACATTTACTTTGTGCATGAGAGAGAGAGTGATGATGTAGATACAGTGTGTTGACTATGACTTCTGCTCTGCTGTTGTAGAGGACTGAGGCGTGCTCTCCGGCTTCACTATCTGGTAAGTGATGAGATACTCTGGGTAAGCCTGAAACACAACAGCAAACAAACACATCAACACACACTGCCCCGCTGGTTAAACACAGTTAGTTCACACGCTGCCCCGCTGGTTAAACACAGTTAGTTCACACGCTGCCCCGCTGGTTAAACACAGTTAGTTCACACTCTGCCCCGCTGGTTAAACACAGTTAGTTCACAAGCTGCCCCGCTGGTTAAACACAGTTAGTTCACACGCTGCCCCGCTGGTTAAACACAGTTAGTTCACACACTGCCCCGCTGGTTAAACACAGTTAGTTCACAAGCTGCCCCGCTGGTTAAACACAGTTAGTTCACACGCTGCCCCGCTGGTTAAACACAGTTAGTTCACACACTGCCCCGCTGGTTAAACACAGTTAG
>JAZGTI010007037.1:0-22339 GCA_036877585.1 Botia kubotai | reverse complement strand
GACATTATAGAAAACAAGGGAACAAGGAGGCGGGGTAGTCACTCGAGACCGGAGAGCACATGGCTAATGAATATTCAATAGCCATGTGCTTCCACACGTAACGCACACCCAGAGCGCGAGTTTAAACTCAGACCCAAATCGAAACTAGAACAATGCGGAATGAGTCGGAGTCTAAGCCCACGCCCTGACACGTAACAAGACAGTCAGGATCCTGGCAAAACGCGATCTTAGAATTGGACAGAAGCCAGGATCCTGACAGAAGCCAAATATAAAAGACTAAGTTTTGATGACTACTATTGATCGCAAACTGTAAAATAGTTTTATAGTTTCTATTGTACAATAGAAAATAGCAATAATACAATGTGTAGGTAAGTTCAAACCTGTAAATAGCAGCGACCATTAAATGACATAATAGTCGCTGCTCGTTTGAAATGATAAAAGAATATATATAAATCTACAGTCCTTCCTTTTTCCAAAGAACAGCGCATTTGACTGCTCATGACTGTGGTTTGGTTTCCTTTCACATATGCACATGCAACAACGGGGCTTGGTTGAGACATGCATAGTCAACCAAATGCTGGAGTACCAAAATAAATAGGTCACAAAGTAACTTCTCAGGCCGCACGTCAAGTGCGTTGCAGGAGCGGTACAGGGCAGAAACCAGCAATTGTTTCTACTATGTTTCTGCTATTTTTGTTGTACTGCACCCACTAAGTTAAAGTGATAGCACATGGTTCATGTTCAAAATGGGATCAACACAAATAAAAAATAAATAATCCTGCCACAACTCACATTAAACTTTACACAAGTATGATAACAATGACGTTTCCTAACTTTTCAAAAAAGTTTGAATTTAACGTTTAAAGTGCACAGAAGCCGGCGGAGCATATTGCAAGCGCATTAGGGTGTGGTAACGTTACACATTTCGCTCCATCGACTTCCATTTATACACATGCGAATGCGACAAACCGGTAATGCAAGCGGATCCAAAAAAATCGTATTTGGGAGTTTTCCAAAGTTTAATTTTGCTGAACTCTGACCTGCGAATTTGCATCACGTGAAGACGTGTGACAAATACAAGATCGATATGCCACGACGTGACCTTTTCAGATGGGTAATGACAGTATCGCATAATCCCATTTTGCACAACACCACTTTAAAATAACAAAAACAACAAAAGTGCAAACACATTGGTGCACATCCATGATATGTCAATAAAAAAAACAGCACTTTGGCGTGTGATATCACATACGTACTGCAATGGAGTATGTGTGAAATAGGCGTAATCCTAATATTTTCTAGCGCATTACAAAACATAGTAAATGCACAAAACATCATTATCATTACGTCCACTCATTGCATTTGCATCCAATACATCTCACATGTGGGTTTGGCAGGTATTAGAAGGGGTCACAACTGCAATGTGTTCTTTGTAAAGTCCCAGCTTCAGCAGCTGACTTGTATGTATTTCGGATTTTACCATTGATCACATGCCAAAGTTGGATGCCTTTTCAGAGCACTTTAAGACAGGAATGTCTTAAACAATGTAAACAATGATAAAGATAAAATGAATGGGCACTGATTATTACGGTGCCTGGGTAGGGACACTCTCGGTTCACTTATTTTGTCGTGGCCACGATATATTCATTCGTGGGAACGTGATACTATGTTGTGGCCACAGCATATTAATGCGTGGGAATGTCATAGTATGTTGACGCCACGACATATTAACTTACATTTAGGCATTTTGGCAGACGCTTTTATCCAAAGCGACTTACATTGCATTACACTATACATTGTTTCTGAGTATGTGCAATCCCTGGGATCAAACCCATGACCTTGGCGTTGTTAACGCCACGCTCTAACCACTGAGCTACAGGAAAGCTTGAGGGAATGTGATAATATGCCGTGGCCACGACTTCTTATGTTGAGGGAACGACATTCTTTAATGTAACAAATGACTGCCAGCGCCTCAATAGTTCTTCCTAAAGGCAACGTTTATCAGTGCTGCATGGTCAGATTGTACGATAGCCTGTCCTAGGAACCGAAGTTGTTGTACACGGACTGATTTACAGTGTTGCATACAGGTAGACAGTTTGGTGAATGCTCATCTCTGCGTGCTTGTTTATGCTCTGTATAATGCGTTTAATGTCCGATGTAAGTACATTTATATGTGCAGGTTTCTGGTATATATGTTACTGATGTTCCGCGATTGTTTGCGGTTACAATTGGCGAGTTCTGAGTGCCGTAGCGGCTGTAATATTTGTAACCCATACCTGAAAGTGACCTCTGCATTTAAACAATCACTGGTTAGGAGTGAATGCACGCACACACACATTTAAGAACAGTGACGTGAGCTAAGCTTTGACTAGAGGTTGTTTGGAACGATTTGTTTTAAAACGTGCTATTTTATATGAGTGCATTCTAATTCAAGCTCTGAATGGAAACCCTTAGTGTTCACTAAATAACTTAACCTTTATAGGAAATTGAATTTACAGCGTCCAATGACAAATGTTGATAGGCAGCATTCACTAGTGCAAAATAACAATTTTTTTATTTATGTACTATATATGCTCTACAAGCTCTACAAGTAAATAAATACTCAACATTTTCTGAACACGTCTTTTCTTCTTTGATGCAGAAAAATATTTTTTTGAGACAACATGTCTGCAGCTGACTGGTACCACAACACAAATTCTGAAGGCACATTAAAATTTCCAAGTGCCCTTTCAATGGAAAAGATCAAATAAAAGCTCTACATTCATAGAACTGGATGAGTGAATTTACGGAGTTCTCCAGCGGTTTACATTTGTTTGAGAACAGAAAGGAACTTTTTAACCTGTCTTTGTGGATGAAAAACTACACCACTGTATTAGTGTTGTCACGATACTGGAATTTCTAAATTTCGATATTCGATACCATTTTCAATACCACAGGGAAAAACTGCCACAAGAGTTAACATGTACCATTGTATTTTTATTAACTAATGTTACGTTTAATAAATACTGTAACAAATGTGTCTGTCTTTCATGTGCTTTGCTAAATTAGTGCTGTTAGCACTGCTTTGTAACAATGCTTGCATATTGGCTTGCTTGTGTCTTTTGTCTTTCCGTGTTCATTTGCCTCAAATCTAAAATAGTTGCAGACAGCACTTCTGCTGTGTTCTTTCTCAACCAAAGACGGTCGCGGCTCCACACTCGCATCTTACTCACTATTCACAACACTATTTAACCGCAGCGAATGAGAGACAGTGCTGCGGTCACGTGTGCTGTGTGTCAACTCGCTGTTGGGGAGAAGGGAGAGAGTAAAAGCGACACAGCTAGACTGATATCAGTAGCTGCGTTTACATGGACATTTTTTGTTTCAATCGGACTGAAATTAATCAGATTGATGAATCCGAGTGCAGTGTTTACATGAATGCTGAATAAAGTAATTGGGTTGATGTGCGCGTCTACATGTCAAAAGATCAAATCCGACCCTAAGTGTGTCATGCGCACAGTACATGAATTCACGTTTCCCGCCATACCATACTAGCAGCCACTCTATTGCCATTGCTGCTTTTTAAGTTTTTTCAAAGCACAATTAACATTTAAAACACTGAGCAACATCGTGCTTTCATTAACCGTCCAGTTTTGCATCGCCACCTAACAACAACAGTCGTGTGCCATACGTCATTACGCGATTTGTACGTCAAAAGATTTAAACCACCTGTTACACTCCGATTTAAATTTTGATCGGATCTGGCCAATTCAGTCTGATTGATGTGTTTACATGTGACTTTTTTAATTTGATTGTGCTTCTAGTCCTATTACGAACGGATTATTAGGGTCCATGTAAACGCAGCTACTGTATCGATACTTCGGGAAATGAGTATTGTTACCGTTTCATATATTTCAGTATCGATATTTATCTAAATATCGATACTTTTGACAACACTACACTGTATACAATGTTCACATATTTATTAATATTATAAATAGCATGTATAAAAAATAACATTTTTAGGAAAGGTTTAAAGTGAAAGGTTAAAGTGAAAGTGACATATTTTGTCAGATACGATAACTCATACCCAAAATGTAACCTTTGCATTTAACCCATCACTGGTGGGGTGCGAACAAACACACAGACAGCAATCGGGGTTGGGTGCCTTGCGCTGGAATCGAACTAGCAACCTTCTGATTACAAGCTCTAATTACCGACTCACTAACTAGTATGCCACAAATTCCCCCACTAAAACTAATGTCCCTATTAAAAACAAATACATTTACATGTACGTAGTTTGTATAAAGTAAAGGGCATTGAGGTAATGCAGTAATGTATATCTTAATAAATGTATAGTTTTTAGAGTACAACCTCAATTTATGTAACTGGACAGCAGCAGCATTCTACGCTTCTGAACGTACAGAAAACTTCTTTTGGCCTCCCGTTACCTTGTTGCTATCACAGATTGTGCAGCGTATGGTGAACGTGCCACCAGAAATAAAACAGCCTCTTCACTGTGCGCAACACTGATCAGGGTCTGTCAGAATAAAAAAGAACATTGACTGAAAATTCCCTAAAATAATCATGGTTTAAACATTGAGAAGTAACAGGCAATAGCAGTAATAATGCGCTGCATTTGATAATAAAGCAGGTGCCATCACACTATCTGTGTAGCGGACTATGGACAGGATGGAGGTAAGAAGTTACCTCAGGATTGGACAGGATTCCGGTAAAAGATTCTTCACAAGGACGCATTTATTAAACAGTCTTTGGGTTGTCACCTGCACCAATTATTATTTTGAAATGATATCTGTATTAATGGTTTAAAGGAACTATGGTCTATTAATTACAACCATATTCTAAGAACCATTTTCACACGGACATAATCAAACATGCAAATAAACACTGATTAGACAAGTCATCAAGTCTGCATCCTTAACATTAATAACAACATAATCAACGCAAATAGACATTATATAGTTGTAAAATTAATTACATTCTTAATGTAAAAACACGTGTGATGCAATATAATAATACTGTAATATTATTATAATAATAATACTGTAATATAATAATATTGCATCACACGTGTTTAATGTAAAAACACGTGTGATGCAATATAATAATACTGTCGATTCCAATACTAATTAGCGTGTTTCTCTCGCGGCAAATTACAGCCGCTACGGCGCTCGCAACTCGCCAATTGTAACCGCAAACAATCGCGGAACATCAAATAACATTAACTAGATAAACATACACATAGAAATATACTTACATCAAGGCATTATACAGAGCATAAACAAGCGTACAGAGATGAGCATTCACCAAACTGCCTACCTGAATGTAACACTGTAAATCAGTCCGTGTGCCACAACTTTGGTTCCTAGGACAGGCTATTGTACAATCTGACTGACCATGCAGCACTGATAAACGTCGCCTTTAGGAGGAACTATTGAGGCGCTGGCGGTCATCTGTTAGAATGTCGTTCCCTCAACAAACTGATCTCGTGGCCACGGCATATTATCACGTTCCCACGAGTTAATATGTCGTGGCCTCAACATACTATGACGTTCCCACGAATTAATGTTGGGCCACACCATAGTATCACGTTCCCACGAATTAATTAATATATCGTGGCCACGACAAATATATATATATATATAATATATTCTTTATTAAACTATATACATTATTAATTAAACTCTAAATTATTATATAATTGTTTACAGAGCATACTTTAACCCAGTAGTTTGACTGGTGGGTCAAAGGTCTGTTTTTGAAAATGCTTTCCATATTTTTTGTTGTTGACAAAGGCATCTAATTCCTCACGATACATTGGTCACTTGGTTGAAGTCAAAGTGAAACTGTCAGTTTAAATATTCTGCTTATTTCATATTTTACATCATTTTGGTTCCATGCAGATTACTGCAATAAAACATTTCTGCATTCATACATGTTTGCATTTTTGTGTAAAATAAATAATGTTGTCCTATGTTTTCAATGTAAAGCGAGCTAAAACACTGCCTTTGCCTATACACAAGTTTTAATAAAGCTGAATTTTTTAAGCATCAAAACTTTTTTTCTTAATCTAGTAAGCCTGTGGCCTCCTAAGTGCGAGAACAAGAAGTTCTATAACCTTCATCCTCTTTTGTGACTGGTGACATCAATGCCGTGCCATCATACCACACCACAACATTTGCATAACCTCAAAAGTACATACAGTTCAACAGTCAACTGGCAAATGCTAGATATCTATAGAACAGACCAGAAAAATAAATAAAAATTCAAGTTTTTCTAAAACATTTTATTTCTGTTTTTTTTTTAAAAGCCAAAACATATCTGAAGCATTTTTAGAACTGGAACACACTGGTTAATCTTAATCTCAGCATTGTGTTAACAATGTCTGTAAACCAATACTATACAATTTCAAGAAGAAAAAAGTGAATTCACATATTAAAATTCAGATAACAGGGCTGTGGAAAGAGAACTTGTGATATAAAACACTGATGCCTGTGGCCTTTTAGCAAACAATGAAAAGAGTAGAACAGGTTGAAGCAAAAAAAAGCCCCACAAAGATACTAAGAAAGATGTTTAGGATATTTTCATCTAAATGCATTCTGTACGTTTACAGAGCCAATTTAAAGAGATTCAAAAATATAATTTCATAAACGCAAACTTTGAATCAATTTCCTCAACTCACATGTTCGTTTACTCTGTGAGAAAGGTACTTTTCTAAACCTTTGTATTATTTTAAAAAACATTTAATTTAAAACAAATGTTTAAAAATTCTTGTGAGGCAATTTGTGCATATGGAAATTAGAAAACGCCTAAGAAAGACCATTCTCTTTAAAAAATTTACATTGAAGATGACTTGCATCCAGGAAAAACATTGTTAAATTCAACAGTACTGCCTACTACTGAAAAATAACATGAACTACTAATTTATTTTAAGGCAATCAGGCTTAGCTAAAACAAGGAGTCAAACAAATCAAAACTATAAGACTGCAAAGCTAGCACAAAAGTGACAGAAAATTAAATCATTAATTACTGGTGTCAACATTTTTGTTTATTTATGCAAAATATCAAATGTAACTGTGTAACTGCAATGGCCGCAAAAGCAGAAGACAAAAGCAATACTGACTTCACAGCTTATAAATTGAAAATACTGTAGCTAGCCATGAAAAATGTCAAGCGGGTAGAATTTCTTAAATTTGAATCAACCAAATTTTCTAAATAGTATAGAATTCGCATTTTCAGAGCATGTGGTGCGAAAACTAGAAAGTTGGGTACTAGTGGAACAGAACTGATCCATATAAATGCTTAAGGATTTTCTGATACAGAAAAAATAAGTTGATAAGGAATGAGAGGGCGTTTGTCTTTATTATCGAAATAAATGTTTTCTTTTATCTTTCCATCATTCCAGAGAATCAAATCGCTATGCTATTAATTATGGAACAAATATCACAAAATAAACCTCTAGATTTTGTTTGGCAAAATGCAGTGTTGTATTGTTTTGACCAAAACTATTCAATTGCAGGGATTTCAAATGTCATGGTTTATTTGTTATGTTTGCTCCACTGAAAATGTTATATATATATATATATATATATATATAACCCTTAATTGTAGACAGAAGCAGCACTAATATTCTCTAGGCTCTACCAGAGAGAAAATCAGCTCCAAGTGAAAAAGACTAATGAAAACACTTTCTCTTTACTTTTACTAGCCGCTGCTAAAGAAATATGTAATAAAGTACTTTTTTCTCACTTCATATGTAAAACCATGAAGCCATCTTTCTTGGCGATTAGACACCTAAAATATCCTCTTAGATACCTACATAAAAATACTTTTAAGCAATAAAAACAAGTTTTATATTATGGGTAGCAATGTGTAAAATCAAATCACAACTCTGCAAAGACAGAAAATACAGAATTTGCATAGCGTATTAGAATAAAACTGAGAAGGAACTGCGTTTTTGGTACAATATGGTTTTATCAGGTAGCTTTTGGTGCTATCTGTATGTACAGTGTCTGTTTCAGTTCCATTCCCACCTGTCCATAGTAGATTTAATGGTCGGTTATGGAGAAATAGATTTAGAGTCTGTCATATAATGCTCACAAAGAAAAAGCCCCACATCTCGCTTGCTTTTCATCACTGTGCTCCTCTGAGACGAGGCGTCATATTGAATGTTCATAAAGTAGTCTCCTACAGGAAAACTAGTAGATACTGTTCTGAAAGTGCCATCTTGCTACATTTGATAAGCTTTCAATTCCATGGGCTGTTTGGGAAGGTTAAACACATCAACATGTTGAACATCCATCAACACGCTAAGCTTTCAGATACTGTTAATGTTGGTCACATCACATTCTCTCATAGACACACAAACACGCATAGTCTAGATAAGAGGGTAAAGAGGTAAAAAAAGATTCAGCCCAGAGGTTTAATCAACGTTCCACATTTGAGCAGCGGGTAAAGCTTTAAAATGAACAAGCACCATTTGGAAAAGGCCTCCGAAGTCCTCCATTTTGGGAGAAAATGAGTTGAAGTCTAGCAGTTTCTGCTCATGAAAGAAAACTACATTCAGACTAGCAAAACTCTCAGTGGCTGAAATGTTCATTTGGGGTTATGCTTTCTTGTCTTTCTGACTTTTTGTCTTGTCTTTTTTCAAGACATAAAGCAACAGCCCTCGGTAGCAGCCCCACTGAGGGAGTCTCCATGCGAGGGGAGGCCCTTTCTCAACTCCCTTCTTGGTAACGAGTCGCAAAGGTGTGTTCAGCTAGTCCTCACCGCCTCTGGTGTGCGTATACTGGGTATGCTAACGTGACATTCAAAGAGTCATTGTGCTGAACCAGGGATGTGTGCTGGTAGTGCAAGACCAGTTCTTTCAGAGAGCTGTAAAGGTTGTAGGGCTCAGCAAAGCCATATCCTGTAGGTGTCTTGTTGATGACGCAGTGCTTGACCTCACCATCCACTCTGCAACACAAAAGGATGGTTAGACATTAGTGCCTCACAATTAACAATTTCAACATGCCATATCAAAGTCTAGTCTTTGAAAACAATGACTTCCCCAGAATGTCAATAGATGTCACTGGGAACATGCACCCATAGCCATATGAAATGTCAAACAATTAGCACATGAAAAGTAACCCAAATTTTAACACGCTTTTTCCATGATGCTATAGACACTTTAGAAAAGTGATACATACACAACACTACAGGCATAACAGCCAGCTTTGCTGCTGTCCCTGACAAGGAATGTTCCATCTCTCTTGCCCCTCAGAAGCGCCTCAGCCTGAATGCGATTAATGCTTCCCAGCTTCCAAGAGCGCTCGTCGTGGTGCGGTAAATCTTCATCATCATCCACCATAGAGTATTGACTGTAGTGGAGAAGTAATGTGTGAGCTTTTGTTACCAAGATGGTTTCAAAATATAATATGCAAGCTAGTGCAAGTAGCAGAACACTTACTCATCTTGGTTGTCATTTTTGATTCCCAGCCATTCATTCAGTTTCTTCTGTCTGACTCCTTTCTGTGTCAACCACCTATGGTACAATAAAATGTTAAAACATTCTTAAGCTTTTTTAAGATTGCAAGTAAGGTAAACTAAGGCATGAGGATCCCTGCATTCTGTTCCATATCACTGCACTTTACATAGCAGTTTGAAACACATATGCAGGATGAGCTACTTACATGAGGTACTGATCCCTGGTCTTCCTGAGCTGAATAAGGTCAGGCTTAATGCTGTTCATCCGCTTGTCAATCTCTCTGTAGTCCGCTGCCTGTTTCTTCAGATCTTCCTCCAGACGGCGCTTGCTGTCCACAATTTCACTGATGCGTGATTTTAACTTATCGTAGTTTACCATGATCCTGCAATGAAGTATTGTAAACATAAATGCATTAAACTTTGGAAATGTTCTCCAAAGGGCTACTTTTGAAGTGTGTAGATTCAAGGCTCACCTTTGGATTTCCTTCTCATTGCCTTCCCTCCTAAACTTCTCAATGTATTCCTTGCTGTATCGCTCTTGTGTCTGGCACTGCTCTTCAAAGATCTTGATGGTTTCATTGAAGGCTTCAATAGCAGTTCTTTTCATTTGTATTTCCTAGTTGGATAAAAGCATGTCAGAATGTGACCGCTTTTCCTAATAAACCTTTGTTGGACTTTCTATTATTACTTCTATAAAAATACATAGTAAATCATATATATACATATTTATAGAACATGAGCCAACCTGTGATGTTCTAGTATATTCCTCGTAGAGTCTGTCATACTCTCTGTTTTTCTCCTGATACTGTTGGTGGTATTCATGCAACTTTTTCCCAACAGCTTCAATGTTGTCTTCCTTTACCACCTGATCCTGTAAAAAATGCATAGAATGACAATTTGTATTACAGATCTCGGACCCAATATACAATAAACAGTGATGGTGTATAGTAAAATTCTAAAATTCCTCAAGAGGACATTGAATATTTCAGTAATATTAGACAGTGCTGATTACCTGCTGGTGCTTGGACACAGGGTACAATAGTTTCACATCTAGTTTAGGGTTGTACTGGGCAAGGGATTCGTGCCGATAGTGATTGATCAGCTCCACCACAGAGTTAAAGGTCAGAGGGTCTGAAAAGCCGTACTTCCCATCTCGATGGAAGATTTTGATCAGCTTGTTGTTACCTCCCTTTCTGTATGACCAATAAAAACATGACTTAAAACGGGTGGTTGAAAAGCCAAGGAAAATAAAAAAAATTAAAAAAATACATTTGGACACAGAATGGACCACAGAGGACAATGTACCTTAGTGTAAGAGTGTAATCCCCATGCATTTTAGTGGAGGCATCTCGGACCAAAAATGTACCATCAGCTGTATCCCTCAGCTTTTCATTGACTTCCTCTCTACAACGGAAATGAGCCCCATGTGTTTAAATGAAGCCTCTAACTGAAAGCAATAAAAGCTGCATATAGTCTTAAAGTTGTTAATGAGCATTTTGATGGGTACTTGCCTGGAGATGTCCCCCCAGTACCATTCTGCATCTTGCAGAGCCATATTGTTGTTCATACCGTTGTTAGTGACAGACGCTGATTTGGGTGGCTTGGGAGGTAGTGCTGCACAAAGAAAGAGAGAGAAAGAGACAGATAGTGAGAGAGACTGGTTAGGAATATAGCTGCAACATATCCTGTGCAAGACAAGGTCATTTACATACTGAACATGCTCCAACCTGTGTCCCTGAGATCTTTGTGCTTTCAATTTGAAATAACAGTATAACTAAAGCATTCCTTAAGATGCTGAGAAGATAGCAATGAAAACCCAAGAGAAATACTGTGACTGTTATCTGTCAAGTTTGCAAAGCATGGTTTCTTCCAATCGCTTTGCAGGCTGTGCAGGGAGTCACGTTGTGAAAGCATGCATCTTACTGCAGCTTGCAAAAACTTTCGCCTCCCATCTCTGCGTTTTCCATTTCATTACACAGAGCCGTGTGCATGCTTCTCATTCTCTCCCCAGCGGGGAATTGTACTTGACTTGGACAGAATGCAATTTCCTAGAAAACCTTAATCTTTTCACCACTGCTGCATCGTTTTTTTTTTTGCAGATATCAGACTTAGAAAAGTCAGATCTGGTCTGCATCATACCATATCCTGTGCCTGTGGAGACACTAAACTGAGTCTATAAAGCTTCTGTGCATCTTTTTTGCCTTTACAAACAAGTGTTTAAAGAAAAGAAACAGCATTGTTCAGAAAGTAAACAAATGTCAATGACATCAGCGATGCAGGCAGAGCACCAGTAGTGGTCTTTTCGAGGTGCAATATGGACATTCATAAAAGAATTAAGAACATGTTGCTTCATGTAAACATTCAGATGTTGCATCTGATTGGCTGTTAGACTGAGTGACCGGAGGCAGTGGGGGCAGTGCAGTCTCCGTGGAGCATGAGGCAGAGCTGGAGCGGTGGGTTATTTTTAATCCTTCACCCCCCCAACATCTCATGCACACTCTCTCTCTCTCCCCTTTGTTCACTTCAATCACTATCGTCGCTAACCATTTCTGCACAGTGCAGTTGCAACCCACCACACAGACAGATAAAGATATTAAACCAGATAAAGAATACAAGAACCTGACAAATGTAATGGTGGTCTCTGAGATATCTACAAATGGCAGCGCTTCTATTACAACATGCAATGACACATGCAACACACAAGTAATGGATCAATCACTACAACAGCAAGTCAATGGCAAAATATTACTACCACAGAATGCATGCAAGACTTCTCACACAATTGTTATCCACCAAACCTTAACAATGACACATCTATATTGCACCAACTTTAACAGTTACCTGGCGTATCTAGTTCTATGTAAAACAGCAGGTCTGAACCAGATCCAGCGTCAAGTCTCTGACTCTCTAAATCCACCATGCTCAACAGTGTGTTGCATATCTGGACCAATTGGCATGCGTTTCTTGCCAAACCTCCACCAATGGTGCTGCAGAGCTGTTGCTGGCCACTTTTGCCTCATCACCCGCTTCTTCCAAGTCCTGAGTGCAATGATGTCATTGCAACAGTGCTTTGTCCCTTCCAAAGTCTAAACAAACATGGATCTAAAATATACCATATCTTCACCCTTCCTAATACAGCAAGCTTTGCCAAGTGATTTTAATGCTGCCAAACACAGAAGGTAAATCACAGACAAGATGCACTGCAGCACACAATCTTTCGAATGAGGAAAGGAATTGAAGCCTCAGTGTCTTTCTCTGACACCCCCTCCCTTCCTCTATCCGTGATGCAGCTCTGCTAAGCTCCGCCTCTCCCCGAGCAGTGGAGATCAGCAAAGCCCCTCTGCTGGCAGGCAGACAAATCCAAGACTCTGATAGCTGCCACAGCAGCACGTAGGCAGTCCTTACGTCAAAGACAAGGCTAGGTCAGGAGGCAGGCACGGCTTACAAATACTTCTTATAATACCCAAATGTGACTCACAAAGGGTTATAGAGCAGAGATCAGCTATTCATGCCTAAGTGGGCAGAGGAAATAGCCACAATTCTCAGCAGGGTTAAAAATGGCCCCAGAAATGTGGGCTGTCATGCTATGCACTCTAATGACAGGTCAGAGAAGAGATTCAGCTGGGGTACTTAACAGCCATGCAGTAAGTCAAGTGTAACCAATCACCTCTGTGAGGTCAATGGATAATAATGGACAGGAATAATACATTTAAATGCATTCTTCTGCAAGTTTGACTTTAAATATAAAACAGAGACTTTAAGTATAAAGCAGAGTTAACACCAAACCTCTAAGATGGAATATACCTAAAAGATATAGTATACCCTAACTTTCATTGAGGCCAGTGAATAATGCAACCACATTTACCTCATGTGTTCAGACATGTCAGTTTAAGTCAAACGAGTTAACCCACTTTTACGCAGATTGCACTTGGAGTGCTAATTTTGTTTTCCATTGACTGTTGATACACACATGCACTGGCAGCTTGTACAGAAAAATAGTACTGATATATGAGCCTGTCAGAGCTTCTCACGTCCCTTTAAAAAAAAGAACCAGGACAAACACAAAATAATACTTTTGAAAAGACAGGCAAGTCTGACCAAAACACTATCTAGCACTTCTGAAAAACTGGGTAAATCCCCCATCAATGTTGTAGGACATGCTGATCTACTTTGATTCATATTTCATCTGCTTAACTGCTATTTCAACTGCTTCTTTAATAAATCAAACCAATCATTACGCCAAACTTTCTACTACACCACAACCACACACTTACATTGCAAGTTGTGCATGTTCAACAGAAGTGTACTCAGAAAGTCTGTCCATTTAGTATTTCCCACAATTATTGGTAAATCCAAGTGATGTTCCACTTGCTATCTTGAAAAGTATTAACACTTAGCAGATGTTGGAGCACCATTTCTTAAAACACTGTCACAATGGCAGGCAGTAAGAAATCCAGCGAAATCCGAAAGAGAATAACACTCGCTCTGAAAAGGCAAGGTTAATGATTGCTGGGGTCAGACTGCTGCCGGTTGTCTCTCTCTCCCTCGTTCACCCTCTCTGTCTTATGATTAACTCACTCAGGTTGAAATATTTGCTGAGTTGTGCACTCCTACACTTTGGGAGGGGAATGTGGTGCAGAGGGGTGGAGTAAAGTCCTCAGAAGTGAACACTTGTACAGTGCCTTGCAAAAATATTCATACCCCTTGAACTTTTTCACATTTTGTCACCTTACAACCACAAACTTAAATGTATTTTACTGAGATTTTATGTGATAGACCAACACAAAGTAGCACACAATTGTGAAGTGGAATGAAAATGATATACGGTTTTCAAAATTAAGCAAATAAAAATCTGAAAAGTGTGGTGTGCATTTGTATTCAGCCCCCTGTAATCTGATACCCCTAAATAAAATCCAGTGCAATCAATTGCCTTCAGAAGTCACCTAATTAGTTAATAGAGTCTACCTGTGTGTAGTTTAGTCTCACTATAAATACACCTGTTCTGTAAAAGCCTTAGTAGTTTGTTAGAGAATACTAGTGAAGAAACAGCATCATGGAGACCAAGGAACTCACCAGACAGGCCAGGGATAAAGTTGTGGAGAAGTTTAAAGCAGGGCTAGGTTACAAAAAAAAATATCCCAAGCTTTGAACATCTCAAGGAGGACTGTTTTAATCCATCATTCAAAAATGGAACAAGTATGCCACAACTGCAAACCTACCAAGACATGGCCGTCCACCTAAACTGACAGACCGAGCAAGGAGAGCACTGGTCAGAGATGCAGCCAAGAGGCCATGGTCACACTGGAGGAGCTGCAGAAATCCACAGCTCAGGTGGAAGAATCTGTCCACAGGACAACTATAAGTTGTGTACTCCATAAACCTGGCCTTTATGTAAGAGTGGAAAGAAGAAAGCCATTCTTGAAAGAAAAACATAAGGAATCGTGTTTGCATGTGGGACACAGCAAACATGTGGAAAAAGGTGCTCTGGTCAGATGAGACCAGAGTTGAACTTTTTGGCCTAAATGCAAAGCGTTATGTGTGGCGGAAAAGTAACACTGCTCATCACCCTGACCACACCATTCCCATTGTAAAACATGGTGGTGGCAGCATCATGCTGTAGGGATGCTTTTCTTCAGCAGGGACAGGGAAGCTGGTCAGAGTTTATGGGAAATGGATGGAGCTAAATACAGGGCAATCCTGGAAGAAAATCTGTTGGAGGCTGCAAAAGACTGGGAAGGAGATTCACCTTCCAGCAAGACAATGACCCTAAACATACAGCCAGAGCTACAATGGAATGGTTTAGATCAAAGAATATTCATGTGTTAGAATGGCCCAGTCAAAGTCCAGACCTAAATCCCATTGAGCATCTGTGGCAAGACTTGAAAGTTGCTGTTCACAGACGCTCCCCATCCAATCTGGCTGAGCTTGAGCTATTTTGCAAAGAAGAATGGGCAAAAATTTCAGTCTCTAGATGTGCAAAGCTGGTAGATATACCCCAAAAGACTTGCAGCTGTAATTGCAGCGAAAGGTGGCTCTAAAAAGTATTGACGCAGGGGGGCTGAATACAAATGCACACCACACTTTTCAGATTTTTATTTGCTTAAAATTTTAAAAACATGTATAATTTTTGTTCCACTTCACAATTATGTGCTACTTTGTGTTGGTATATTACATAATATCTCAATAAAAAACATTTAAGTTTGTGGTTGTAATGTGACAAAATGTGGAAAAGTTCAAGGGGTATGAAAACTTTTGCAAGGCACTGTATGTGTGTGAGAACATCTGCAAGAAAGAAGAGCCGCCATTGAAGGTGAACAAGAAAGCTCTGTAGAGCAGGCTGCACTTCAAGCCAACCAAATCCAAGCGGGCCTTTTGCCACTAGCTTAAAATAACCACCCAGTAACTAGGAACATGAATGCACGCAAGCCTGTGGCCAATTAACAAACACATGCAGCTTCAAACCGCCACGTGCACAAACCATGTATGGGCAGGCTGGTAAGGCAAGCAAGTGCCAGATTAGGATGGCACTTGTGTGACCTGTGTTTGTATAAAAGCTCTTGAGGTACAGAAAGGAACTGAGCTGCCCAAGATGAAAGGAGGCTAGTGTGTGTCTGAGTCTGGGCTGATCAAGCCAAACCCAGCCTCCTGCATGTGCAAATTACTGACGACTGAGCTCGCTCCATGCCAGGGCAAGGTATAAATAGGCCATAACAGGTAATAAAACATTTGAACAGTTACACAGCCAGAATTACGCCCCCTGGCAGCCCGAGAGATAGGCATATAAAGACAGGAGAGAAGCAGGGAGAGAGACTTTTTTAGTGCAATAAAAGCACAACTGGCCTGTGTTGAGGCCACAATTTGCACACACACAAACACATACACAAAAGCAGCATCTCCAATGAACTTTCTCATTTAAGAACATTAGTATGTAAAGAGCAACAGATCCTCTGCTGTTCATCCATTTTTCTTTCCTCTGTTGTTAAAGTGAATCAACAGTGGTGCTCAAGTGGGAAACCCAGGTTTGAGTCCAGCTTGCATAATTTCCTAACTCTCTTCTTCCTTCCTTTGTTCCCATCCTTGCATCATTTCACTATTTTATTCTGCCCATTGTCCACTCTCTAAGTATTAATGATAGTGTCTAAAAGTTTGCATGTCTACACTGGATGCAAAGTCAGTGCATTACAAGTAAAACGTAAAAGTAATTCACAGTTGTGATTGGTGTATTATTTACCTGGAGCTGCCTGATTGTCACTCCATTCACTTGTCACCAGGACTTCAATTATTCTGATGTGTGCCTCAGGGCTTGGTTCACAGCTGAAGAGGAAAAGCATGGTCAAGTTGTTGCTAGTAGCTGCCAGCACTGTGATTAATGCATACTTGAGCAAGGGTGTACCTTGTGGGCTGATGTCTGAAGAGGACCGGGTTAAAAATCTCTGCAAGCGCACGGGCACTAAGCAGGTTGGCTGCAGAGGCCTGGCAAACACGCGAAAAGTGCCGCAGCAAGCTCTGCAGGGCCAGCCAATACTGCGGAGGAAGAGCCGAGGAGCTGCCGACCAGCCGCAGGTGATGTGCACATTCGTGAGAACCTTGTACCTCTGAAGGCACAGACACCAAAAAAAGATGTAAGACAAAGACTCTCCTTACACCCACCTTCCCACGTTTATAGTATTGTCAGAACTTTTCCCTTCACACTTGCCTTATGTGCTTTATATTCGAAAGTTAACAGCACAAAATCAACAGTGAGGAGATATGCAAAACATGAAGTCATGTGGAAAATGTACTTGGTGTGCTTCTAACCACAAAAATATATTGAGACAATGACAGAATTAGGTACTCTGCGAGGTGACTGGCTGACAGTGTTGATGGTGCAGATAAGTTTTCAGGTCTGCTTTAGTTCTATTAACCACAGATATCCTGTTTCCAACCACGTGACTGTATACTACCCGACAGAGAAGTACAAAGCAAAAAAAAAAGGGCGTGTTCTCTCTCAAAATGGATACTGGCTCATTGACATTGCCAACAGTTTGTTATGTGGATAAAGAAAACGTTCGGATGGGCTGGTAACACCCCCACACCAACAGCTAGTAAAACAGCTAGAATACATTTTGCCATAAAATTGGTTATGTTTGTAGACAAGATAAATATTGGGAATAGGTATATTTATAATAGTATGTACTGTAATGATTGATACAACCACATGAACTCGCTAGATGAGCTGGCTGTGCTGCTTTTAGAATGTCATGGGACTGTGCAAAACTTCCTTCTTTTATGAGAACTCAGTGAACAAGCATTGTAGGGGGCACACCATCTGGTTAATGTGAACACCAGCACCACCCTGTGGCTGTATCTATGAGATTAATCAGAAGTGGTCTGATCTTTTGCTTTTAAGGCTAAAATAAATGTGCCAGAAAATGACTAAATGTGATCAAACTGAAAAGTGACGATACTCATTTCAGTTTCATCTAATGACTCACATGACTGTATTTATATGAATTCATATTATACCATAAAATGAATTTAAACTGCAGTGTTGGGTTTGTTAATCCAATTTGGAAGTGGAAATCTCACCTTGAGCAACGCGTATCATCTCATTGTAGATCGCAGAAGGTATGATAGGCTGAGGCAGATCTTGAAGGTACCTCCTCAGACCATCACACAACATCTGAAGGTCCATCTGCTCAAGATCCATTGATGCGGGTTCTGATTCAAAACACAAACATCAGTGAGGCAGGAAAAAATAAATCCAACACTCTATCCTAAACAGGTATATACTAACAAAACACAAGTTGATGTTAAACTAAGTTTTTGTTCTATACAGATGTGGCTGCAACATAGCATTGTCTGCTGTTTAGCTTCTGTTTTGTGTCACATTTGATTTCTCCACTCTGAGCACATTTTATCTGCCATAGCGGTATTATTAAACAACTACATTTTTGGAACATATCCCCAAGATATGGTTCAGGTTTCCTTTACCTTCCTTTAATGTAAGTCTATTGGAATTGAAGTTACCATTCATGTCCATACAGAAAACAGTGCAGGAAGAGTAACACACTCAAAAACTAGGATTATGGTCTAGGATTATGGTAAAATCTACATATGACCAAGACTAATAGTGACGCTTGCCTAACCAGATACTAAATACACACTGTGTAGTTGTGTTTGTCACATCACACCTGGTTCAGTGACATGCAAAAGTAGCATCTGAAAATGAAATGTCACTCACCACCATCAAAACATTGTCTGACATCAAGCCCTCCCCCAGCAGTGAAGTTTCTGTAGAGCGTAGGGTTGTCTAGACCTGTGCAGATTTCAAACATGGAATTTATACACATAGAAGCTATAATTATAAACCGCAATAACTATAAGGTGTGCTTGCAGAATGAAAGATTGGAGATAGGCTCACCTTTCCTCTCAATGGCTTCCAGGAGTTTGAGCAACATGGGCGGTCCCATTTCTGAAGGAGCAAACTGCTCTGTCAGGTCTAACAGAGTGCAAGGGCCTAAAGGAGAGAAAGTTGAACATTCACATCAAAAAGCCACCAGATACAACTGCCACCTTTGAACAACTGTACTAGCTTTTCATTAACCACCCAGCACTGTAATTTTTAAAGCCTCCAAAGAAAACAGAATCTATGATCTAAGATTTACAATGTGACCCGCTCTACAGTCACGCCACATTTGAACCATTAATCGCTTTCATGCATTTATGTGGTGTGGAAAGGAGCACATTTCAATGGCACATCTAAGATATGATTAAGTGTGCCATGGAAGCACACGAGAAAGCTTAAGCAAACAGATCATAATATTCAGCTGGTGTTGTAGGGTGGAGGGATTCTGAGATCTACAAGTCCAGGTGTGAGCATGAAAGAGCAGCGGGACTGGCTTGAGCTTTATTTGGATTTGCTGCACAGCATTTTAAAAGGCCAGGATTTCTAAAAGACTCTACTGTTAGCAGCATCCAAGACCTCAGATCCAAACATTGATTGTGAATGGATTAATTGTGAATGGATTCATTTTACTCTTTACTCTTAACTTTTTTTACAGATATGTCAAAAGGATCTTTACCGTTCACACATTTTCTTAGATGAAATGGCTTAAATTAGAAGTATGAAAGAGGAAACTAAGTGGAAAAAATAACTACATATGAGGAAATAGGGGTTTAAGCCATTAAGAGTAATAGTCTTGTTTAGTCCTAAGGCTCAGAGCCTTTTTTGGAAGCCTGGGAGAAGTTGTACTGCTCATATCACACCCCTTTCTTCAACAGTTATCTGGACTCCATTACCGGCAAAGCAATGGCTGAGGTTAGGGAGAGTTCTTCATTTTCTGAGAATCACTAAACACAGAGCAGTTGGGCGAAATAAACAAGAGGCTCCTCATACAGATATCTGGAGACTAGTGCCACTTTGGTACATAGCTGAGAGGTAACCTTTTGCCCAGACAGATACCCTATCCGGCCATCTGGTTCTTAGAATTCAGATTCACAGCGCTGGGCTAATTTTACTTTGTTTCAGAACTTCCCAGTCAAAAGTGACAAATGTGGGTCTACAGTTTGTCATATCTCCATGTGTCACATAGTATGCTTTGTGGCTCGGCTCAAGTCAATTTCGCAATGACTGTATCTTCAACTTAAAATTGAAACTGACTTGTGTTGTACTATGTCACACAAAAAAAACTAAGTATTTCAAACATTTTGTAGCTTCAGTGAACTGTGGAACATGTTTTGAAAGGGCATCTTCACAGTGATGCAAAGCTAAGAGATGAGGGGGATCGAGTTGCTTCTAAGTAACTTGGGGTGACCTGATAGTACTGGCCTTCTACGCGGATGGAATGACATCCAAAATTGATGATAGCAGAACTGTTTGAATGTTTTAGTTCAAGCTTCTACAATATTCCTAAAACAAGTTTATTGGTACAAAGGTAAATAAGAAAAAGAAAAAAGCATGTGGTGGTGCTTGCCTGTTCAAAACTTGTGTTGTGTGTGGTTGCTATGGTTTTCTAAATAGTTGCTTTTTAGCCATAAAAATATTTTCTCATAATTTTTCATAAATAATTTCTCATATCTAGGGCCCACATACTGCTTCAATGAAAGTCTAAGTTTTTTTATCCAATTTATCATCCAATTATAATCATAACTAATAGCACATTTCTCCTCAACAAGTTGCATGATTTAGAGCATCATATTAAAGCATAATCAATGTGGAACAAGCTTAATACGTAGTTTAATTCTTAGGTTAGGAGTCATTCCATGCAAATGACAATGTTACCATAAAAAACAATTTTACCAAAAGAGCAAAACCCTTTTAAAGTTGTCAATTTAGCTGTTACACTGTATCAGTGTACTGTAATAGAAATTGTAAGAAAATTGCCTTATGTATATGGCGTATAAGGTGAGCAACAACGTTAATTACATTTTTAACCAACCATATTTCATACTTTTTAAAAAGGGGTCAAAAGCCCCCTTTATTATTCTTTATTTAAACAATAAGCAATTTGCAGAATAATGGGGGCATGTCTGGAAAATAAATACAACCACTTTGTCTTCACAGCACTGCCTTTTGAATTTATAAGGGTTGTATTTAGAAAGTCATGACGCTTTAGTGCTGTCACATCTGTAACGTTTTAAAGATTAATATATAAATATATAAAGATTTATATCATATAATAATTATACATACAAATAACTCGAAACTTTACATACAAAGCCAACTTGTGTTCACGCTATTCATGATCGAGAATTCATCTCATTTATCTGCTCTAAACAGCCATAATAATGCGTTACAGATGTGACCGTTACTGATGCTTTATAAGAAATGTTTATTACCGGTGCACATTTGTTTACTATGATGTTGCTAGTAAATTACCTGCGTATATTGCAGTGATCTGTTTTAGGTTTACCATAGAACATTTTTAGAAATTGTTTTATCCTAGTAACAAGCTATATTACATAATTACATTATATATTCATCATTTTAACAAATTTAGCAACTTCAAAATACAAGTGTATGTACAAACGTTAATTTTGTTAATAATTAAATTAAATTAAGACCAATGCAGGTCACACTTTACCAGCATGAGAAATAACCCATAACAATGTCCACTACCGCCATTTAGTTTATAAAACTGTGCAAGGTTAAGGTCTTACCATACTGATATTCTGATATTTCAGATGTCAATATTTGGTGGTTAAAATACCCATGCAAGATCTCTGTTAAAATTTCTAAAGCATTTTTTATGATTTTCCACAGTCCGATAATTGTCATTTCACAATAGTCACGTCCATAAATGTCACATCCGAAACTTTGTTTTATCTTCATAAATGAAAACACAAAAATTACAATAAGGAAATATTATATGCTGTATGAAAAGTCCACCCTTCTCCATTCACTGGGTATTATTGCTTTGGTTTCTGGCATTTTAATTCACTAAATTCCTACAAAGTATGTTGTCTCCCAAAAACTTGTCACATTACATAAGACACATTACACAATATTCATTAGACATGTATATTTCCCTTATCTAAAACAGAAAGCTTGCATATAAAGAAACCCTTTTCTGATGTCTGGACTTAAGGAAAACATAAACAGATGGTTTAGTATATTGTTAATAAATCCATTCTCTGAGCATTGTATTTCATGTTTTGACTGCAAATTAGGGCTGCCCCCGACTAAAGATATTCCTAGTCGACTAACACTCCTGCATTTTAGCGATTAGTCGAATAATCGTTCATTTATGATATTAATATAATAACTTGCGTATATACAAGGAAAGGTATAGTCCAAGTTGAAGTTGAACACTTCCATATGACAGAAAATGCTAAACGCATGATATTAGCGCGTTCAAAATGAAAATTAAGCGCTTAAAACAGAATAGTAAAG